>JAAXYX010000632.1:0-33995 GCA_036851915.1 Ptenothrix huangshanensis | reverse complement strand
TTATACTGTAAAAGTGTAAACTGTATTGAGTATTAAACTTAAGTTAGTTGTGACCCTTAATTTAAGGTGGAACGTCGTGTAACATATTTATCGTCATTTCTTTTCTATAGCTGTTAATGGTTAATGTTGGCAGTCTTGGCATTAAGGTTTCTGGAAGCTAGTGCTGTTCAGTTTACTGGTTGCGAGATATTTCATATAAAGAATTTAGTTTTTCTTAAAGAAGGTTACCATTATACATTATAGTACACTTGAACTCAACAGCTAGAAAATAATATAATAAAATTAAATTTCATTCCTACCCAACTACCCACTAGCTCGTTTATTATTGGCTGTCAACTATTTGTATAATTACCAATTAATACACATTATTTTTGCTCCTGACCTGGATTCACTGGTCACGCAGTTGGCACTAATTCATTATTGGAATTGGAAGTGGTAGAATGGTAGTGGTAATATCTCCTGTATTTCAACTTTGAACTTGTTTTCCAATTTCAAATTTGAAAAATGTTATTCAAAAATCAAAATTTAAAATTCAAAATGTAATTAATGAGAATAGTAATGATTAATAACGAATGACGAATATGAAACTTCAAATCAAAATTGCAAAAATTAATTTTTCTAGCTGTTAGCTTGTGAGTAAATGATAAAGGACAGAGGATGTGACTATTCCGGGAATATAAGGTACGGATTACATGTGATTATTTGTCATTTGCTTGACAGATTTAATAATTTATAATAGATGATAACATACAGTACAAGTTGAGCTATTAAAGTCCAGTCGACTTTATTGTCCATCTTATCCAAAAGCTAATGTTTGTAAATCTTATTCATTGTGGATTGTGTATTGAGTTTATGGTAGTGTTGTAAGATTGTTGGCAATATTTTTATGTTAATTTAATTTCCGCGATAGCAAAAACTAAAACTAACAACTAAAGACTTAATAATTACAAGAGTCAAGAGTCTAGTATTCAGTATTGTTAATTACAAATGGTCAGCAAAATAGCAATTAATATTATGCACATTCTTGAAGTTTTTTTTTGATAAAATAGTTGTTAACAAAAAAGCCGAACGAAAAGCCTTGTGATGTGAAATTGTTGTAGGCATTCTACGAGTGTTCTTTAGGACCAGCAAGCAAAAATATGTATACAACTTTAAATCACTAGTCTACGGCATAGATTTCTTACAATGGCATATAATGGTCGACGAGAAACTGTTGGTTCCAACAGTGGGAACGACAAATTGACTTTGGGCTTTATGGGTTTTCTCTCTGGAACAATAAGTTGTTCCTTTCGGTTATGTCATAATCAATAATTGTTGGTACTGGTGTTCGGTGTTGTCTACTTGGAATTCCTTCTCCACTCCAATATAGTGGGCGTTCTCTACCTTCCACATCCACAACCTTCTCTACTTTACTTTCGTATTATATTGGGGCAGAGAACACGCACTACACTGGGGTAGAGAAGTTTTTCGAGGTAGAGAGCACTACCGCTACTGTCGGGTAACGAAGGGTATCGAGGTAAAGAACACGCACTTCAGTCGGGTAGAGAAGCGTTTTGGGGTAGATAACACACGCTGCAGTGGTAGAGAACATCGCATACCAGTACCTAATTGTTTCGTATTATGTTCTCTTGCTTTACGATTCAGCGTCAACACATGCCTACCGTCGTGAAATGCTCAATATATAATCTAATGTCAAAGAATATAATTATTACTCATTATTTTTTGCCTTCCAGAAATTGCAGATTTGATCTTATCAGTTCAGCATTCGTCACGCCATTAGTCCAATATCATCACTGCAGTCAACGATTCACCCCTTTTCCCTTGGGAATTTAGACCGGAATTAAATCAGTCCCAAAATTATAATGTCAGTAATAGTTATAAGTGGAGGACTATCATCCCTTTAGTGAATTATTAAGGACACGTAATAGAACAAATATGAGTTGGAATCGGACCACTATTAATAATTTTCAAGCAATAGCATCCAGTGTCTCTTACCTTGAAAATGCGACTACGTCTAGAAACGAAAGAAGAGCTAGATCACGATCGCCGGTTAAACTTATTCGAAGGAGTAGGGATATTCCTCATCCAAATGATTCTTCAGGTTCCGCTGGCGGAGGCTATGGGGATGGGGGTAGTGGCAGTAGATCGAGTATTCAACTGCGTCCACAGAATTCAGTGGATTCTGATTGTGGGTCAAGATCTTGGGGAGATTCAAACTCACACAATTCCGTTTCTCCATGGTTTGGAGGGGATTGGAATGGTAACTACCCCAACCATCCAAAAGACGAAACGAGAAGGAAAAACGTTATTAATTCTGACGCATATGGAAATGAGTACGTCGATGTGATGCTAAACAAGGAGGAATGTGAAGGCGAATATAGTAATAAGAAAGACATCTATTTGGAAAGGGAACGTGAGGTGTCTGAAGAATGTAAACGCGTGCTCTCACGAATACAGTTATTTTCTCCGGGCTTCCGTGAAAAACCTGCCACTTGTAAGCAAACATTTGAGGAGTACTGTGAAGCATTGGAGTTAAATGCGGTGTTTACTTATGTAACATCTAAGCAAAACAATACGCATCTTCATAAGTACAACATTGAGGTAAGTGTACAATGATATATATGTATTATTTAGATTTATTCATGCATGTACGATGCAAATTCTTGAAATTATTTTGTTGATCTCTCATATAGACGTTCTACTTTTTCCAGATATATAATGGAAGTTTTTACTGGCAGGAAGCAGAAGGTATTTTTTTAAAATGTGATGAGCTGGCCAAGGAGTATTTGTGTGCTATCGTCTGCGCATCTCTACTTGACCAATTTGGCTGGCTAATAAAGTATAGAAAGAGTAAGTTAATATGCGTGTGCATTATAATTTAGTTTCGAGTTTACAGAGTTAATATATATATAAGTTAATAACTGATTGTCATTGCAAACTTCAAACTTGTGCATTTACTCTATACAGGGATGAGTAGGAAAAACTTGACTGATCATAGTAAATCACCGACTGAAATCGGACTTTCGCAAACCAATATCCAAACGCATCTTCCTGCACCTTCAATTCCTTCTTCCGCGGTTTCTTTTCGGCCGCACTGTTTTCCTTCTATTTCTGCTACTTTTTATTCCCCTTCAATGCCTTTTAGATTTGATCCTTCTCTGCCTCCGCCTAAAATTGTCGATTCACGTTTGCCTCCTCCTTTAGTTCAAAATCCTTCACTTCCCCGAACGAAATCGCCAGCTTTACCACCACCACAGCCGTCGCTACCGCAGCAACATGTTTCTTCTATTCTGGATCTTCCTAGACTAATGTTTACTCCCCCACCCCCGTCTAGTTCCCGTTCATTTGAACCACACCGAATATCGTTTAATCCCCCGCTTCCTCCGGTACCTTACGTATCTCATATGCAGCCACCTCCGCCGCCACCGCCAGGGAAGATCACATCCGAAACAGAATCAATTCAGGTGGGAGATCGAATCACATTAAAAGATTCAAGGCTGGCTATGATTGAGATACCAAAGAAGAACGAAACTGTAGCAAATTCAAAATCAGGTTCCTTAACTCCGTTAGAAAAATATTCAGAAAAACTGCTACCATTGCATGTTGCTTCAGTCAAGAAAATTCATGAAGCAACTATAACGCTGACAACCAAACCATTAACAACTCCAGGGTCGTTAGCCACAACTTTTCCTGTACCAAGGCCCTTAATGACCCCGGTATCAGTAGTAAAGCCTCTACCAAACACAGAGAATACGACATTACCCTCAGTAGATTCGAAATCACCACTATCTCCTTCTCGTTCATCATTAAATAAATCTCCCCTGGCAGCATCTCTGACGATCTCAGTCAAGACAGTAGAAGGCAGTGTCAAACTGATTAATGAATTAAAAGCACAAAGCCCGCAATCAAAATGTGAAACACCATCAAATCGTATACTTCCAACTGTCATCTCCTCTGAGACAAAATGTTCTACTTCAAGCAAAGTTGGCTTACAGTCAGGACTAAACGTACATTCACAAGAAAAAGTGCCATTGCAAGAGCTTGCCGTGGTTTCAAGCTCTAGCGTTACCTCCGACTCCAGGCTGGGTAATAAGTTACAGGTTGATCTTTCTCTTGGTTTTAAATCAACTACAAGTACCACTACCCCAAATGCATTAAGGGAAGGAGTTCAATTTCAAGCGGAAAGGAAAGATACGACTACTTTGTTTGACAAAGTAACTTCAGGCTGCGAAGTGGCTGGAGGGCAATTTCAGTCTCAAGTCCAACAAAAACCTTTAGTGGCGGTCGCTCCCGCACCAGTTACTGAATATTCCGACAAGACA
Organism: Ptenothrix huangshanensis; assembly: GCA_036851915.1. NCBI lineage: Eukaryota > Metazoa > Arthropoda > Collembola > Symphypleona > Dicyrtomidae > Ptenothrix > Ptenothrix huangshanensis. The sequence continues at coordinate 29,673 of JAAXYX010000632.1, read as the reverse complement.
AAATGTGCAGGAACCAGTATTGTCGTTACTAAGCCGATTTCTCTGGTTTCTGCGGAATATGCCGATTTAGGTGATACTGACAGTGACAATGAAGGTGATGACGATCGTGATGGATCCGGTTTTGAGAAAGAAAACTGTGATAACAATGATGTTGATTTTCAGGGGTTTGAAGTACCTTATGACATTACGCATGAACAAGTCTTACGAGGCTCGCCATTTCTTGTTGCTGAATCCCCAGTTTTCAATTTCAATGTGCATTGTAGAAAGGATTGGAATGCTAGTTCACAACTGGAACCCATTGCTTTCAAGAGTTTTGATCGATCCTGTAATACTTCGGAATGGAAAGCGAAAGTTTCAGTTATAAACACGTATGAGCGCTTAAGGACATCGATTATTTCTCGGTTGTCAAAACCAGATGTTTCGAAGTGTGAATCACAGCCTATTCATTCATTACAGCAGTCACCTGTTAATCGACTGCAAAGTCAAACCCTTGGTATTCAGAGCCAGAAAGAAGGAAAGATGCATTTAGATCTAAATGTCAAAACACCGCCGCCTTTCGTCCCATTAAAAGAGCAGATACCAAAACTTTTGGAAGCTTCTTGTCAGAATTTAACTACCGTAAACACTAATCGTACTGAAAACCAGGAATCCGCTTTGAATCAGCAGAACTCTGAGTTCTGTAGTGAACAAAAGAGAACTTGCTCGTCGGAAGAGAATGCTGGTCATTCACCGTCGAAGCGACCGTATCTTGGTGTTATAGAAAATGAAGCTGAATATGTTCTGGAACTTGCAAAATGCACCTCGCTCAATATTAATACTGATCGCACATCACCCATTCAAAACATTACCTCAAGCAATAATGAAAATACATCACTTGAACCGTGTGAAGTAAATGTACCTAATCTTACTGAGATTAACACTCTTGTTAATAACAGTGGCAGTGAAATATGTTCCACACCTGTTCCGAAGTCTAACCTCAATACTCCTTTGAAATCATTCCATCGCCCAGAAGTAAATGGTCAAAGTCAAGTAACTGAGAGTTGTTATGCAAATAAAACTAATCTTCGGAATTGCAATAATCGCTTGCATAACGATCAAGATTATTATAAGTTTCGACACCCTGGAAATAATGGGCAATGGCCGACGCCTTATGGTAGAGGAGGAAGCAGAGACATGAGAATGAGAGGCTACAATCGAAGCAATCATCCTCGGTATCCTCATCCTCGCACGCAAGCACCAAAGTTCTTTTACAATGATTACTACAATGATTAAAAATTTTAAAAGTTGGTTGAGTAATTGTTAAGTCTTTATTTGTATGTAAAAGGTAAATTTATAATTATAAGTCTGAGTAATATATTTCTTCTTTACAATTGACTTCTCTTAATGTTTGTACCGCGTCAGTATGTTGTGATTGCGATTATATGCGCATTCAATTTTTGTCGAGAATTTACCTGAGTTCAAATTGCAAAGAAATAAAAAGCTTTTTCATTAATGCGTGCATATATTTTTGCATGTGAATGTACTGCAATACCTAGCGTTAGTCATTATGAAATATGATATCTGTGGAACCTGTAAGTTACTATTCGACAAGAATATTATGGTATACAATCCATTCTATCATTAAGTTTAATAAATCCTATGTATATATTTTATAGGTAGCATGTTTTGTATTTGCCTAAAATCGTAAGTGGTTTACTCAAATCAGTTTTATTTTGTAAGGTTGAAAAAGGAAGATGGCGGAATTCGGTGTTTTTTTTATTTAATCATGCAACTATTTTAAGGAAAACAGGCGAAGGAAGGATCGAAATGAACATTTGGTTTTGTATTTGCAATCTTCATTGTGTGCTTTAGTCAATCAATACGGAGCGATTAAGTTAAATGTAAAGTTATTAGTTCTGACCATTCTGTCGTTTTCGTCTGGTAATATGTAATGGGGCATTGTGCGAATTGACTAATTATGAAATCACTTATGAACCTTTATTCCTGTAGCAGGATGAACACTTCTCGAAACTGATTATCAACTTTTTCTATTACTTCTACATCACACTTTATTGTTTTTTTTAAATGTGAAAGTATCATAACCACAATCTAGGATGAAAGCTGAGTGAATATTTATTTTCCACCCTTGCTTCCCACGCTGTAATGTCCACAATTTGAAGTTACTAATTTTTAATACATATTCCATTGAAATTATATTAGGACGTTTCAAAAAGTTTTTAAAAATATAATATTTGGAACCATGCAAAGAAGAGCTATCGCGAACTCGGTGAGTATGTACCGAGCCTTGTAGTATAGGAACATGGTCAGGATTACCAGTTAGCATCACAAATTTCGTATTTTAGTGCATACCTATTCAGTCAGTTTGGGCGTCTTTTTTCTACTTATCAAATTTCGAGACATAGGAGAGCACCCCAATTCCGGGATACCTGCACCCACACCTGGTGATAGAGTGCAAAACGAGTACTTGTGACAGCTCTAGTAAAAAAAACTGCCAAAATCAGCTAATTTCAAAAACTTAAATATTTTCATAATTCCTCTATTAGGTATGTCAAAAACTATAACTGTAACGTCTAACTATAAAAATCATGTTTCGTCTTTTGTCAATGTCAATAGTCCATCAGTTCATCCCCTTCTTCCTTCCGTCTACGATCAGAAAGAGTGGTGGACTGAACAAACTCCACAAATTGATTTTATTCCCCGGTTGTCTTGAAATGTAGGTACATTTCTACTGACGAAATAGATGCTCTGGTGAATAAAATGGGATGTGTAAACAAGAACCGCTATTCCACGCCTCTTTCTACTAATTTAATGAAACTTATGAATGATCTAGCTTTTTACCTAATTGCCTAAACCCTGCCGATTCATAATTCAAATTCGGGTTGCGAGGTTGCGACCATTTAAATGACAACATTTATAAGGACTATTGTAACTTGTAATCAACTTGATGACTGACTTGATCATTGTTTTAATTTACGTTTTTTTACAATTATTTTAGCCATTAATGTTAGCCATTATTTATATTTTAAGGTTAATAAAATGTTTTTAGACCGCTAGATAATTATCAAGTAGCTTTTGTATCTCTCTCGTTGCACAGTTATTATTGAATATAGTCTACTAATTGCACAACCTTTATTATGAAATTCTTGTTTTGGTGTAAGTAATTACTTTAATTAATTCTATTTTTTATTTGTCATCATCATTAAAAATTAAGATGATAAATCTTGTAGTAAGTACATAACTACAAGAAATACCTACCTACGTATTAGCTTCATTATAATTATTAATTAAATTAGGTATTAGGTAGGTGCTTATAAAATGATTAGTGGGGATTTGGAGATGGGGAAAGAGGAGACGGTGAGTTGTTCTACCTTCAACGAGCAGAAAGAACGACACCTTGGCAGCGGGCGATTTTGAAGCTACGTAAAAACGCTTGAGTTTTCTGTATTCGAAATCCTATTCTAAAAATCCGATACCAACGAAAAGAAGGAGGAAGCACGAGAACAAAAAATATCGACCATGCGGACAACAAACGACGGAAGGTAAATAAAATTAGGCGTAAACTGACGAGACCACATACTGGCTAAAATTAATCATAGTTACTAGCTACTACGACAGTCAAAATTATCGACAATTATTACAAATTGTCAATGTCAACCGGTCACTGATTGCGTCATTTCATATTTGCCTTCTAAAAGTGACGACAAAATAAAAATAGCATAATTCGTATAGTTGGTAGTTAACTAACAATTAAGCAGGAAAATGTTAATTGATACTTACCTGCGTATTTTTAAGTAACTGTTGGCAGTTTTCATTTATTTTCCTAGTGTGATATTGTCGTTCTCAACGTCATTACTCATCACTCATTGCTCATATATTTTTCTTTATCATGTTTTGATGTGATCAATAGGAATTAGTCAAGTAATTATTAATTATTTTAAAAGCTTTAGTGATCCTTATTGCCGTTTCATTAGTTGTTGGTTGTCAGTGGAAATTTTAATTCTTAACTAATTAATCGAATCGGAAGAATAATTATCGTACGGGCAACGGGTGTCAGTCATCCAACATCCTTCGTCATTCTAGATCATTCATGTTTGTAATTGGTAATTACACGATCAACAGTTGATAATTGTATAAATAGGGGGAGAGCGGCTAATGGTGACCGCTTCCCTAAATGTGACCACCCCCATGATTTTGAAGAAAGGAGCTTAACAAAAATAAAGTAAAAATAAGTAATAAAGTAAAATTCAATGAAAACTATCCACTTCATATTTGTATAAGATTCCTATTCCTCAATCAAGGGGGTGGTCACATGTAGGGCACCGGTCACCGTTATAAAATGTGAAATGTCTTCAGTTTTTAGGTTGCATGTTGAATGGTTTACTACATAATAATATAAAGTAATGATGAATAACAAGCTAATAGCTACAGGTAGGCGATAGGCGGTTAGAATGGATATGGATGGTTGAAATTGATCAACATTTTAAAATATGAATCAATAAGGGGAAACCTGATGAAAAATTGAGAATCTCAAATTTTTGTGATTTGAACTATTTTCATAGATTTGATGAAATTTGTTTTAGCGAATCTCAAACAAATCTCAATTGAATCTGTATCTATGGAAATACAATGTTACTTTTTGCGGTGAGATGAGGTGAGAACAGTTGAGATCCGTCAGGTTTCCCCCTAATAATTATTAATAAAGTCCGTTTTCGGAACTTTTCGATCCGGATTATTGTTTCATATTATAGCTACGACGAATTATTTTGATTTCAGTATTACTGTCAATGAAATGAATAATTTGAAAAAGTAGTTCATTCATCCCACACATCGCCGTCAGCATACTTTCAGAAAAAATTGACAATTCAGCTTGATTATATTTTGGGTTATTACATGATTTGATATCCAAGATAGATGAACAAATAATTGTAGCGCGCTACAATTATTTGTTAATCTTATCTTGGATACTTGTTAATCTGTTAATAATTGATAACATTGTAAGAGCAAGTAAATTATTTAGTAGCATATTTTAACTTATGTATTTTAAAAATCGTAGGTAAACGGCCAACCTTAAAGTAATGGAATCGCCCAGTTTCGGTGGACAGGGAAGGGGTCGTGGTAGGGGGTTTGGAAGAGGTCGAGGTGGTTTCGGTGGAGGAGATTTTGGTGGCGGTGATGAAGGTGGAAGAGGACGAGGACAAAGATTTGGTGGATCCTCACCACCACGAGCGAGATCACCTGTTCAACAGATTCGAAGAAACAGGTTCGATGAAGACGCACCTAAACCCGAGACTGGGCCTCCGCAGGGGTTTCGCGGACGCGGACGACCTCCCTTCAGAGGTGGAGGAAACTTTGCACCTGTAGCACCCAGAGGGAGAGGATTTCGGCCCGAAATAACTTCAGGCCAAAGTGTATTTAACACGAGTTCCGGAGCTCCATCATTATTCCCTCCGCCAGCGCCTGAACGTATTTACAGAAATATTGCCGATGCACCAAGACCTCCACTTGGCAATCTTGTAATGCAGAATTCTCAACAACAAACGAGCACTTTGCCTACGTTTGTACTCCAAAACCAGAATCAAAATAATATGAACTTGACTGGACCAAATTACCGTTTTGACGATAGCCAGGATCAAGCAAGCGGTTTTGCTAATGCTGGAGCTGGACCTGGCAGCAATCCTTGGATAGCCAAGAATAACAATAGTGATAATAGCAGTAAAAATAATTCCGGTTCTTCGCTCTTGAAGCCCCAATATTTGATGGAAGGATCCAAAAATCCGAACCAATCACCATTGCTGTCAGCGAAGGCTCCTCCTCCTCCTTTGCTGGGACGATGTACTCCAAATCAGTCACAAAAACAAGAAGCTAACTTCGTCCCTCATAATTCTGCAAATAATTTCAATGGCCCTCCAAATAATCTCAGTAATCCTAGAAATAATTTTAATGACCCTGCAAATAATCTCAATAACCCTACGAATAATTTCAATAACCCTACAAATAGTTTCAGCAATCCTGCGAATAGTTTCAATAACCCTGCAAATAATTTCAACAACCCTATAAATAATTTCAATAACCCCGCAAACAATTTCAGCAGTTCTTCACCACTTTTTCCGCCTGCGTTCCTTAATCAATTTCAACCTCCGCCTTCAAACCCTTTCATTCCAAACTTCAATTCTAATCAAATTCCACCTCTTTCGACTGACAATAACAATTCCTTCAGTAATTTTGTTCCTTCGAATGCCACATTCAATTTACAACAATTTCAGCAGCAAATGCCTTTCTTAAATAATCCGCCAGTTATTACTTCAAATACTTCTGACAACTTATCAAATCAACCAGGAGCTGGGTCCGGGTCGATGCCGAAACCACTAAAATCCCTCTTAGAAATAGATGCAAACGATGTAACACGTGAGAAAATTGATACTAGCGAAAATTCCCAAAGTGGTTTAGCACAAAAATCTTTATTTTCCACCGGAAATGAATTAATTCCGAATTCTGTTGTAAATCCCGTCGGAAGTTTCTTCGTAAAACCGCCCATGCGATACGACGGACAGGTCGGGAACGCAAGTTTGAATGCTCCACATCCACTTCTTTCAAAATTACCAAATATTGAGCCTAGGACAGTGCTAAACTCGAATTCCAAACAATCTATTTCTGCTAACACGAAATCTGCTCCTGAACAAAACCGTGTAAAGCCACAGCCACCTCCACCACCTAAAATTGGTATCCCCACTTCTACCATCGTTCCACAACTAAAACAAGAACCCCTGCAACCTCCATCACCACCGGCGAAGGAGGCATTGTCAAAGCTCTCTCCAGACGACAGTCATCAAACAAGTAATAATCCCACTAAGAATGTCGCTGATGATGACAGTAGCATTTCTTATGAAGCTGAATTCTTGGAGCTTACAGCCAAATTCGATCTAGTTACAAATGTTGCTCCAAAATTTAAACTTGCTGACAGCGGACAAAAATTGTTCGCTTTCCACGTTGAGGTAACCTGTTTTAAAGTGTCAAAAAATAGTATCAATGAATTTGAACGCATTGCATGTAAAGTAAATCGTTGGTGTAATACTATTTTATGGTTAAAGGCTCATTTTGTCTTCACTTTATCGTCCAAGTTAAAGTAGTACTCTAAAGCCATCAACCATAGTTACCAAATGTTGGCTATGACAACAAATTTGCACTTTAACTTTGCAGCTACAGTGAATTTATTGTCCAAGTTAAAGTAGTACTCTAAAGCCATCAACCATAGTTACCTAATGTTGGCTTTGACAACAAATTTGCGCCTTAACTTTGCAGCTACAGTGAAGTCAATCAATTTGAGCCGTAACTTGGAATTGGTACTAAAACCGATTTATTTTATTCGATACCTTTCAGTTTGGTCGGGATAATATAATGACTATGGCTGAAGGTCAATTTTTGCCTAATTTAAACAAAGCAAGAGATCATGCATACTGCATTGCTTACAAAAAAGCCTTGGCAGCCTACGGACCTGATTCTGACCTACAAAGAAAGAGCTTTCGAACGGATTTCAAGCCGCCTCAGCCGCAGCCGTCTAACTCTTGTAAGTTTTCATTCTGCAATGTGTGTTACCCAGTAATTAGTATGTAGGTACACCTATTTGCTTCGTTGTTCAGTACTTCATTGTACATTCTTTTGGAGTTGATGCGGAAATAGTAGAATGCTAATAAAATAATCTGGTACGTGGGAAATATGCAGCCAGATTTTTCAGGTCTCAAGAGTCCTGGCCGAATAATTCCTCAAAAGCAGCAGAAGAAGACACTGATGATCGTCCACTCAAATCTTTGCCAGTCAGACCGTCGCCACCATCAAATAAGCCTAAGCCTCTGCTCAGTCAGCCTCCTATGAATCCAAAACCGCCTTTACTGCAGGATTCGATTCCAAATCAACATCCCCTCAATACGAAAAGCGGAAGTGAACCAGGTTCAAATGTAATTAGGCCGCCTGAAGCACAAAGACATGAAAGTAAACCGCCGGATCCGATACAGAATGCTAATGCGGAACAACGGTTCAAGGATTATATGGATATACTTCATATGCAGTGTTGGCTCAAAGCTAAGGAGAAACCTGATCGTGGTCGTCAAGTAGTAGCCTTTGAGATCGAAGTTCAAGTAAGTTTAACTTTTATCAGCATAAAACATATTTATAATATTTAATAGGTACATTCAACATCTACAACATTTTAGAATATATTTTAGTTTATAAAAATGTGTGAATTGTTTTACAGAGCTATGACAAGCGATTTCATAAATTTTACTATGGAGAATATTTCGAACTGGACAGCTCAGCTAAAGAAAGTGCTTTCGAGGCAGCATGTAGTGGATTAGAGAAAGGATTCTCACGTGAGTTGGGACAAGTTAAGAATAAAAGTGTGGTACCTAATCAAAGGGCTTTCATGGACTTACGGTAAACAATGAATTTCGACAAATTGAAACACATGTATAGATCGTTGTTGTTGTTACTACGAGTTTGTGGTTTGTTCCTTGTCCTTAGTCTTATGTTTGAACTTTGGCTTGATTTTATCAATACAGAGACGGTCTAGATTTATTGTTCATTTGAACGCAAAGTGGCAGATAATTTGTAAAAGCGCTCGTATACTAAATTCTACTTAATATAATTAGGTGTATGAAGTAATGGAGTACTCACAAACTATTATCACAGATAATCATGTTCCACCTACGCCCTACGTATTATCTTAGTTGCATTACATGGCTGTTACTTATATAATTTACAGATCAATTCTGGGTCTAACGGTTCGGTGCCAGCCGGAAATAAAACGAGACGCTACTGGCCAAACAACCTATGCATTCAATATTGAGGTACTTTGAATGATCAAAAGCCTAAATGTGTATACAAGCAAATAACTGTTACAAGATTAGCTGTACATCTCAAGTTCTTACATTTTTTAATTACTTGTTATTAGTTCTGCAGAGGAGGAGAATGGGAAACTGTATATGGGGAGTTTTCTACCGATGAGAAGCAATCAATGGAGAAAGCTTATGAGCTAGCAACTTGGCGTGTGAAGTACATCTACGGACCTGAACTTGAGATTGATTTTAAGAATTTAGAGCAGAATCATGACAACGACAATGGTATTGTAGCATTGGCTAGATCAAATACTCAGTAATCAATACCTAGCTGATTTATAATAGTAGCTTTGATAGTGTAACGTTTGTGTATGCTTATTTCGACAGACGACCGTCATATTGAACCACCTCGGAACCAGAATCAGTCTTTTATACCTAAAAATGTGTCACAGAGGCAAGAAGAAGTCGATTGGCAGCCACCAGTTAAGCGTGTTTTCAATCCGCATTATTCTGCTCCGACCAACAGTAATCAGAATCAAGATTATCCTTCACAATCGCTAGTAAATTCTACTATGGGGAAGAATCGGGCGTACATTCCACCTACAATCAAGTCTCAACCGCAAAATCAGTCACATTTGCACACGCCAGTGTACCAACACCGGGATCCCCCACCCACCCCCAGTCATGCTCAAGATAGTGATGGAAGGTCAAGAACGCCTATCGAGGATATTCGGACTGGTTCCAATAATGTGCATGAGGAGCTTTTTAAGGAGTACACCTCTGTCTTGAACTTAGAGTACATGCTACGTAAGATACCCAAGTTTGAAGGGGGCCATAAGATCTTTGCTTATGAAGTTAAGTTTAAGGTATGTCGAAACTTACTTTAAATTGAATTTCCAGATATTTATTAACACGAAAAATATTTATGTATATATACGTGCACTATTGAATATAGTCTATTTCATTAAGCGTAAAAACACCCCGCGAATGGTCTAGTTTCTAGGAGGGTCCCCTCGTGAAAATTTTTCAGGGGGTGTCCAAAAAGGGCCTCACAAATGAGAAAGAACCGCCATTTTTGCACCTTTTTCAGCGAATTTTTGCATTTTGGAGCAAAGACGACCTGGTCTGGTCAGGGGGGTGTCCTTTTTTCAAAAATTCGCGAGGGGTCCCCCGGTACCTAGCGGTATGTACATTCGCGGGGCATAAAAACGAGCCAATAGGTAATGTTGCATTTCTTTTGTTTGCTTGTGTTAATAGGCCAAGATTGGACAAATGGCGATTCATCAGTCCATGGGGGAATATTTTCGTGATGAAGGGATGGCCAAAGAGAATGCATTTAAATACGCTTGCGAGTACCTGAGCTCAAAATTTGGAACAGCATTCGATAATATGCAAGAAGCAAATCGATTCTTTTAATTGACTGCCTTGTAAATTATCAAAGGACTTGAATCTGTATCTGTCTGCTTTTGTTAAGTTTTTCGGATCGAACGTTCTTAAATCTAAAGTTAGTGTTTATAATTATTATGTAGTTATTCTATCGCCAGTATAGCAAACTATAACTGGCTATGATGATTGTATACAAACAGACTCATTTGGTTTGTGTTCAAATGACACACAACCCTTGCAGACTGGCAGCTGCGCTTGTAAGAAATTGTATTTGATACGGAATAGTTATTTTCTTATGCTAATTTTATAATCCTCAATTTCTTGTCGTCTAGTTGTATTGCCATTGACTAAAATTTCAAGTGGAGCCAAGAAATCAAAATTCAAACGGTTTATTACTCTTCTTACATGTAGTAAGGATATTATAATAATATATTGTGGTTCCTAAGCGTGTAGGTTATGATCAGATTGTTTGATATTATGATGATGTGGGAGTAGTATGTTGGTATTAAGTTTATATTTAATGTAAATGTTAAGGCTGACTTGACGGGAGTTTTCGCATTAGCAAAATTTAATCTAGCTTACTATTAGTAAAATATTTAATATTCGTATTATTCTACACTATGCAAAATGTTCTATGAAAATCTTTGCGTACCTACATTATGTTTGTATGAAGTTACTGGCCAATTGGTACATGGACACAAATGTTTTGTGCTGAACTATATTGTATGGGTGGTTACTTCTAAGATGCTACTGCGGTTGTACTTCTAGCCAACGCTACTTGGCAAAGCAACTATGGGCTCTGTCTTCTCAACTTAATTTCTGGATAACGATAATACGATAATATAGTTACCTGCACCACGGTTGTTGTTACTGCTATCACCCCTCCATGTACCCAAATTTTGGAGGAGTATCCCTTACAAAATTTGGTCCGTTTTTAGGGGGGGGTACCTCAAAAAACGCAAAAAGTGACACCCCAGAGGTGTCAAACTGTGACCAAGTACCCAAAGCGACTTGGCGGCTGGCCTTCAACATGCCAGGGGGTATCACTTTGAATTTTTTCTGGGGGGGTGTATGCCGGGTTCCTACGGGTATATACTTGGCTGGGTATGCTGTTATCTATGAAATGGAATTAAATGATCACATTTAAATTATATTATTCTTGTAAATTGCTCTTATGTTTTAGGAAAAGTAAAAGAACCGTCAAATATTTTGAGTTTTTTTTTATTAATTTTCAACATAGTATCTTAGAATAATATAGCATAGTCAGGGTATACTCGTTTAGCGATGCTGTATCAGTATAAGTATGTATATGCTGTGTTAGCTTACAGTTACTATCATTATAACTTCAATAAATATTACATTTGCATCGTAAATGTAAAGATCTAGGAGTAAAACGTGTGATTTATCCTTTATTTTATAATTTATGATACTTATATATAGAATACAGAATCTAGATAGCAGCTGTAACTGTACGTGTACGTATGATTATATAATGTATAGTATAACAGTAACAGCAGAATAAATACTAACAAATATCGTTATTCATGATTCAGTATAATTGTTCTCTAATTATACTTAAATGTATAGTTATAAGTATAGCAGACAGTATAGATAGTTAGATCGTAATCGTATCGTATCGTACATCTACTTGTCAATTGTCATTCTTTAGTATTTCTCTTATCAATCAATGACATGCTAAAATTATTATGCAAAAAATGTATTAAATCTAAATGTATGTTCGGTTTGTGTTCAATTTAATAAATCCTTCAAAGGCAATAATTAATTTATTATCTTACAGTTACATTATATTACATTAAAGTAATACATATTTAAATACAATTTTAGTTCTATGTAAGTTTTAAATGGTACTTCACTCATCAATTTACCGCATATATCTATAATTTATTAATAAAAAGCGTAGATTAGCTTCTACTCTTATAATTTATTATAATTATATTGCGTACGTATCTACGTAGCGCCGAAATGTGTATGTAGGTAATTTACCTTTACGGTTTAGCATCAGGAATCATTTCAATTTTTTCTTAAAGAGGTCAATGTCCTTACCAATGTCACTTCCGTCACGGTCTCGATGTTAATTTTTAACATGACAACAAATATACTTTTAAAATATGACCTTGACCTGACCTGACCTGACCAGACTAAACCTGACCTGTGTAAAGATACATAGTCTGCGATCTACTTTGCTCCCCATACAAAATACAACTAATTAACTAAAACTACAAACTACACAGCGAATCACACAGATAGACTATATTAATTACATTTAATTAGTTACATTGCATGTTTTATCAAGGAAGGAAATAAAACTGCATCGTAATCATAATCGTATAATTTATGTGTGACATTACCGTCGATGTTAAGTGTACTGTTTCAATATCTTCCTAAAATAACCGCTAATCATAAAAGTGTGCACCGTAAAACTGACTTAATACCTTTTCCCCCAAATAATGCTTCGATTACTATTACTAATGTGCAGGCTGCAAAATATGGAAATTTCGCAGTTGTAGCCATGGAGTAATTACTAATCATTGTGATTACTATGGACTAAAGTAAGCATGTATTGCAGGACAGCGAAGTATTTTTTTAATTATGCTTACGATTCCATACGAATTACGATTATAATTACGATATTTTTAGCAGAACAGGTCATTTTTTATCCATCACTTTATATATTTCATCCTTGATCAAATAGCGAAAAAATAGGGTTTATATTTTATGGTTTTTATCTGTCCGAAAAATCGAACTTTGACTCTGACGACGAATGATGCTTCTAATTTTCCACACATTTTTTCTTTCCTTGAATCTCTCTGCCCTCAGGGAATCAAAATTAAAGGGCTTTCTCAACTTTTCGAATGCAAAACAATACTTGTTTATCATTTCTGGTTTGTTTTTTACATCCACAAGCTTCAACTGAATTCGCCTAAATACTATGATCAATCTTGCTTTGCTTTCGATTCTTGGATCTGAAACTGTAAATAATTAGGTAATATTTTGTGTTTTTTGCTTTCATCTTAACATTTTACAGTTAGAAGTAACCAACATTACTAATAATTATGAGTTATCTTAAAAATAATTAAGTAATTATAATTAGTTTCAATTAAGTGGTTAGATAAATCACGAGCAAGGCTTTAGGCTTTCCTATACAATTAATATCCAACATAGCATCGATGATTTCTTCCCATTTAATACTTCATATTTTTATGCTAGTTTTTTAATGTTATTTTTTTACTACCATCTTTCTTTATGATTATGGTTATGTAAAAATATGTAAGGAACATCGAGCAAGCTGTTTCATTAACTAACTAATGTTGAATCTTAACTTTAGGTATTGTAAACAGTAATAATTAAATAATCGTTAATACAGTAATAATTGACAATTTTAATTACTGCAAATAAAAATGAATAAAATCGTAATTCTTTGTCGCATTACAGAGCCAGAGGGGCAAAATGTGTTTCTTGCTTTTAGTTTAGCATGCTTTATAGGCGACAACGGCAAGGCGTAAGGCAAGTAAAAAGATTCAAAGATACAAAATTGCAAATTCCCATATTCCCATCAAAATTCTTGGCTCAACTTTGACCCTTGACTTTGAAGTTATTCTTCGTCAATAGCGTATACATATATATAGTAACAATAATTCGACATTGACGAAGACCAAATGATAGTCTTAATTCTATTAAATAGTATTGCTTTAAAAAAAACAAAACAAAACAACCTTCAACTAGCTGACTTTGGTAAAATTCTCATTATAAAAATTCTGAATTTGTCTTCATCTTCAGCTTTAGCTTTACCTGTCTTCTAAATCCCATTGATGTTGATTTAAAAAGTTTAAAATCCAGGTAATTATTTAACTACGTAAAACAGCCATTTTAGTTAGAACGATTGATTACGGTATTCTCATGAAAATCAATACATCGCAATTAATAATCCATCAAAATTGAATCTATGTGTACACGTTCAGATTTTGATCTCGATTTAGGTAACCGTGCAAAATAATCAACGAGCATTTAAATACTGTGAATTCATTGGTATCTGTAAAAGAGATAAAGATAAAGAGACCGATGAACTAAAATCAACTCAGAATTCTTTAATTATTCTTAATCGATTTAATTAATTATAATATAGATTAAAAAGTCTATGTGATACCCGACTACAGTATATTTCATGTAGTTATCACTATCTACTCGAGAATGTGAAGCCCACTCGCAATACGATAAAAACACAAAACAATTCACACGAGAAATTGCATCAAATAAAACTTCACCAAAAGGAATTACGTAACAATCAAAGGAATAATAGGAAATAAATACTATGCATGAAATAAAAACCATCACAAAAAATCAGTATAATAATATTATTATTATTATTTTTAACCTAATATAATGTAGATATCGTGTCAACTACATACTTATCTTATAATAATTAATATTGTTCCATTGCTGCTGTAATTGCAATAATAAAATACCTACAGTTAGCAGTAGTTGAAACGTTTTTAGTTAGTTAGTCCATCATTGCTACAGTTTTTTCTACCATCGTCGTAGACTATCACGGTACGGGGTATACATTTTTATTTTTGTTATCCATTCATTTTCTAGTAATTATTATTGTAGTATTTATTACGTTTTATGTAGTAGGTTGTAATATGAGCGTGAGCATGTAGGAGCGAATTTACATTTCAGATATTTTCTGTTTCCATACAACTGAGACACTGACCCTTAAAAAATTCGAATATATCCGAATATTGCAGACACTGACATTGACATTTTTATTAGGCATGACGCAACGTGACATGCCAAGTAATTACAGCAGTCAAACGATAATAATAATTGATAATAATTATAATAAAAATAATACCACCTGTGGTAACTTTTCAAGTTTTGAGTTTTGACAGTACGTGGCGTCGACCAATTCCCTTGATCACATCCCTTGTAAAGCAAATAGTAAATATTACATGTCAAACTTTTTCCTTGCTTTCCTAAGTTGCGTAGACTGATACTAACAATTGCAATTCAATAGTTAGTAATTGCTTAGTATTATTGATTTTAGTTTTACACAATTATGTATGTCAAATTTGCACAAGTTGAATTTAGTTGTAATGCAATGCAATTTCGATTCATATCATCGATGCAGAAATATATACAAGCCAAATAATGCAAGCCAAAATGCAATCGCAATCGTAATGCAGTACCTCTACATGAATAATTATAGGACATAATAGATAATAATTACATACCTACAACGCAATTATCTTCGTCCATTATGTAATTATGTATTGCATGTATATATTATGTATGTACTTACTACATTTTAGTATCCAGCAAAGAAGATTGACGTGATTTTTAAACGCGCCAAACTTTAAATACGTATAATTATGTGTGTGTATAATTAATATAGTGTACCACCTAATAGTATTGAATTATATAATAATTGCAACATTTCATTTTCTTTTCTTATTCCGTAACCTTGAGTCATTACAAATTACAATCATTTTACCATTAGAATTATTACGCGAACAAAATAGGATACGTCTTCCATCATCTCTGATCATTGATCACCATCACCATCAATAAAAATTCTAAATTCGAAATAATCTGAAAACGAACTACGTAGATATTTTTCTTTTTCCCAGTGATGACGATGACGAGGACAACGACAACGAGCGCACACTAGCTAAACACCCATCCACATAACCACCCTAAAGTAGAATGTTTTCTTCTTAAAACGATGACACCGACGATAATCGACGACCGAGGACGAACGAGGACGATTTGCAATTGTGACGAACTAAACAAAACTCTTCTTCAAATTCTTTTAACCGTGCAATATAGTTCAAGTACTAAGTCGATCTGCAACTTGTTTCAAGTGATGCAAGCAGTTTTCTCTTTGTTTAAAACGAAACACTGGCTGGAACTGGAAGTACTTCTAGGGTTAAATTGTTTCTTGTGGATGTGTAGCGTATAAAATTAGAACAACAACACTTACTTGACAAGTACTGGTTGATCAACGTCTACAGAAAAAAAGTCAAAAAATCACCAACCAATTAGAATCTCATTACTGACAATACCTAAAACAGAGATATATAATGCTAACAAATAATAAAAAATGCAGTAGCGCATAAAATACGAATGGCAGGGCGTGTGTAAAAGTAGGGGCATCCGATTTCATTGTAGTTAGCATTGTTGAAATCGGATCCAGTGCTTTTGCACCACAGCGTTCACATAATACAATTTTATGGGTGATTGGCGTGCACAGAGATACACATATATCGCTTATAATAAGACTATCAAGTACAAAAAAGTGGTCTAGATGAAATTATATAATATGTCTAGCTATGTTGAACTGATACTATCTCAACCCACTACAACACAGTCAGGGTCAGGGTCAACGGGATAATGAAATTGAAGGTAATTAAAAACAAGCTGAGTAAATTCAATTCTTGACTACCCTTGTGATTGATTGGTAAGAGATTAATTCCAGTCAGCTTGCATATTAAAAACTCAAAGCAAATAACATAAGATTTTCGAGGCGATTATTATTTGCTCCCGATTCAGCTACACAGTAAGTATATAGACATCCGAGAGCATTAGTACATTCATGTACAACATAATAACATCACTAATGAGCATCCCCGAATCATGTAGATGGGGGCACAAAAAATTACATGTGATTAATTCTCTTCCGAATCATAATTGGTCTCACCTTTATGCCCTGGAGTAAGTGCTCCACCACCCCGAATCCCAACAGCAACATGTTGAGGTTGTCCAGCTCGGATCGGTTTAACTAGTAAAAGTTAAAACATGCTACATGATTATCTCATTCACAAAATCCAAATCGTACTTCGTTTGCCTCACTGAATGAAACAATGACAATAATAACACAGGTATTATCTGCGCCAATGACATACACCACTTCATTATAAGAAATACGAATTGAAATCCAGCTGACCTATTTGCGCCGCATGACTTCTGCGAGCTAAATTCTTCTGACGAACGGCTTCCTTAATCCGATCCACTTCATACTGGTATCTTTTCCTATCCCGCATTGCACCTTCTTTGGCTTCTCGGAGTGCAGCCTCCAGAGCTTTGACACGCTCCATAGTTGCCCTCAATCGCTTTTCTAATTTTGGTAACTCACAGCGAAGATCTGCATTGTCACGTACCAACTGCTTATGAACTTTAGTCAACTGTTCCAAGTTTGTTTCCAGGAATGAGATCTTTTGTTTCTGAGCCAAGGAGCCACTAGCATCTTCACTCGTCTCAATATTTGAGCTCTCGATGCCCACAGACTATCCGATCACATTCGTTAATATAAACAATAGTATTCAAAAAAGGCATAATACAACTGACCGTAAGTTTTGGCAATTTCAAAAACATTGTCTCAACAACTATAGATGTAATTATCTCACCTTGCGCATCCGATTCTGAAGATCGTTAACAAACATCTTCCTCAAGTTGAGAAGGGTTTGCAATTCCTTTGAGACAGTTTCTTGCAAGCCGTTCAAATCCTTTCTTGCTTGCTCGCGCTTCTCTTGGGCAAGACTGGTTTAAAATGTCAGATTAAAAAATCAATCATCATAAATAATTTACAGACACTTCAAACTTGATTGCAAATACCAAACAAATTAATTAATTTAACAAGAAGCAGTAAGAATTTAAAACAGAAAACAGTGAAAGCGAAAATAGCCAATTAACTTACAGAAGTTGTTGGAGCTTGGATCCTCTCTCAGCCTCCTCAGCCTTCAGCTTATCATAGTCTTCTTGTAATTGTTGCTGAGCACAGGCCAATTTCTGGTTTGTACTGTTAAGATAAAAAAAAATTAAATAAAGGAATTACTTAATCAAGCACAAATCTAATTTAGTCCGAAATTCCGCCAGCTAGTGGTCGTATAAAACCTACATAAATATTCCTTAGTACTTTCATTTTGTCTTTCTAAACCCCGACAAGTCTGATTAGTGAGTCTGAGTCAGGCGTCTACACCAGATGCATAATTATTGCATCGACTATCCACTATCTACCGTACAACGATGCATGACTAAACTAATATTAGCAAAGTAAAGAACAGAATAAGGATATGACTTGAAGGGTTAAAGATAGCAAGTTACATACTCTCTCAACTGATCCACGAGTGTTTGCTTCGCATCGATTTCATCCCGAAGGGCTGCCACTTGTTTCTGATGTTGTTCACGATTCTGTTCCAATTGTTTCTCAAGAGCTTCTTGAACAGTTGTATCAGCGGCTTGTGCTGGTCCAAGGGACTGAACTTGCTCCTGAGCCCGAAGGCGAGTGCATTCATGATTCAATGCATCCACTTGCTCCTCCAAAGATCTTTTTCGTGCTTCTATATCTTTGGCTGTCTCTTGCAACGCCGTCATTCTTGCCTCCGTCTGTGCGACTTTAAGACGGCATTCTCCCAGCGATTTCTCATACTCATCAATCTAGAGTCACACAGGAATAATTATAAATTCTAAAAATGCGCTATACTACTTCACACTAACACTTAATGAGCAAGTTAATAATTATCAAGCTAAAACTGTTAAACTTGCTTCATACTCTCGCTACAAAATTAACATCATTTCGAATTTCAGCCGGTCATAAACTTCAATAACAGTAGATTAAAAGCATCAAATCACAAAAATCAGAAAACCCACAAAAAAATAAAACTATCTTTTACTTCCATAATATAGAGCAAGGTATATTTACTAACACTAATTACTCTATTGTTTATATAGGCAAGTACTGTAGTAGAATTTTATGGATGCAATGTTAAATGAAGTGCAAAAAAGGATGCAAAACTGAAACTGGCAAAAACCATGTTGCAAATGCGATTTATTGAATTCCCTTCATTCAAACTAAAAATAGAATAACAGAAAACAAACCAAAATCAACGTATGTTCGAATCTAACTAAACTAAGCTAAAAAATGCAAAAACGACAAGCGCATAGTTTCTCTGATACTATTGTTGAACAAAGTGCAAACATTGGATAAATAAAGAAGCTAAAATACGAGATTACATAAATTATTGTAAGCTGCCCTTGTTCTACAAGTGGTACCAGCATCGATATTTGGTGTAAAATAATACTGAACTACAATCATCAATTATAATAGTAACGATTTCGGTGGAAGCTACGTAATGAACTTGTGCTAATCAAATAGATATGCTACTACATTTCTAAAATCTAAATTTCTAAATACGGTGGCTTAAAGCTCCCAACTAGTACTAGATCAAACCAAAAAGTAAAGATAATTGTATAAAAATACTGACAAGTGTATATCACAAAAGTGTTGGTGGCTACTAATTATCCCAACATTCCCAGCTCACTACAAAAACTAAATGGTTTATAGATAAGTAAGATAACTGATAAAATAACATAAAATGCCAACACTTTCACCAGGTCATGGTCACGCGGTTATTTCGTCATTGCATTGCAAAAACCCTAATGCACCTTTATGCACCAACAAAGTTAAAACTATTAAATCACACAAAAACTGCACCGATTTGTCTCGGATAAGGAATATTAAAGCCAAAATAACAAATTTCGATTCAAAATCGAAATCTAAAAGAAAAGGCAAATCCAGAAAAGGAATAAATCAAAAGAAAAATCAAATCATTCCACACAATTGAAAAACAACTTTAGAAACTTGTTTAGAGACTTTTTTGGATGTGGAAATTTTTGAGGTAGAAGAATATCGCCTAACCTTTTTATTGCAATCCGTTTGTGTGGACTCGAGTGTCTGACATCGATGTACTAAATTTTTAACTTCTGCTTTAGTCTTAGCGACGAGAAGGCGAGCAGCAGTAAATTCCTCTTCAACTTTTTCACCCAGTTTGACATTCTCAACCAGTGGAGCACCAATTGCTTGACCGATCTCATTCAAATCTTGCAGCAAACTCACTAACATTTCATTCGTCTTCTTCTTTTGATGGGCACTCAACTCGCGGATTTGTTGTAGTTCCCCTTGCAGTGCATTTAGTTGGGTCTAAAATGTTAAATAACATGGAAACATTATACTACATTGCTTACAGGTTATTGCTACATACATACGGATCACTTACCGTGCAGAATGACACGCCTTCGTTGCTTGAAGCACATCTTTTAATTGTCATCTTTTAAATTATTGTAGGTATTACAATAACAACTCGATGTTAATTACCTGTTTTTGAGCCAACTCCTCAGCAATACCGTCTACTTCTCTGGTTTTCGTCTCAGCTTCTGAAGCTTTTTGGTCATAGTTAAGAGCTAGTTCTTCTAAAGCTTGAAGAACCTCTTTGACTTCATCTTTGGCGGCTTCGTTCTCAGCTTGAATCCGAGACATTTCACCTTGAAGCTTTTCATAGTCTCTCCTTGACGATGAGATGAGATCTTCTTGTTCCAGCAGTTGCTCCTTTAGCTTCTCAACATACTGACATTGCTGAGTAATCTCTTCGTCCTTCTCGTCTAGTTGTTGATACAGACGCTCTTGCTCTTGTTCGAATTTCGCACGTTCGTCTGCACTGATGGAAACTACCATGGGTTTCGGTGCTAACAACTGAGCTGGAGCTGGAGCTACGAAAAATGTAGTTTTATTATACTTTTGCAACGTGATCTTTCGTACCTAGATATTATATATCCGCCTATCTCAATAGTCATAAGAATTTTAAAAACCGTAAATGTTTAAAATTAAAAACTACCTAAAAAAATAATAAATACAATTAATATTAAAAGAGAATGACTCAAATTTCATCTCTAATAAATTCAAATGAAATTGTATAGCTTCAAACCTTCTTGTGGTGTGGGCGCGGCGTTGTCATCGTTAAGGGCAACTTGCTCTTCCGCAGAAACACTTTCTCCTCGTCTCCATCTTTCTAATTCTTCCTCTGCCCTTTCGAGTTTTCCCCGGAGACGCGCCACTTTCTCTTTCTCTCTCTCATACCTTCTTTTCCATTCCTCTGCTGTTAACTCTTCATTCACGCTAACCACGTTCTTGATTGTCTTGGCTCTGTAAGTTGAAATAAAAAAAGGTGTGAAAACGAATCGTTTTTTAGAAAGGTCATTTTAAAAATTATGTTGTATTCTAGAGTATGATGGGGTAGCTGGGTACCCAAAGGATTTGGATCTGATTACCTTCTTCCAAAATCAAGAGTTGATTTTGTTTCAGATTCGTTGAAGGAGGCTGGAGAACAACAAATGATAATTGTCGTTCGAGCATTTCCTCCCAAAGATTCTTGAAGAATGCGAGTCAATTTCGAGTCTCTGTATGGAATATGGGATTTCTACAACGGAAAAACAAATTTGTTACAAAAACAAAATGACAAAAAGTGGAACAATTAGCTTAACTCATACGTTGTAAGCATAGCTTAGCGTAACTTACCACACCCTCGGCCAAGGCAGAAATGACGTTACCAAGAGCGGATAAAGACTTATTGATATTCTTAGCTTCATCTAAAACTTGTCCCTCTGCTCCTGTCTTTGACACTTTCTCACTACCAGCCAAATCAACCAAGTATAATTTACCGGATAGTTTCTTTTGATTTTCTATATTTTCTTGTTTAACATTGATTAAAAATACAGAATGACTTCTACTGCTGTGCTCGTTCATGTCTGCAAAGAAAAAATCATAACATATTTTAATGCAATGAATAATTAATACATTGAATCTAAAATATGCAATCATACGTACAAGTTGTAAGTTGTAACACATTAAAATCCAAATTAAAAAAAAAATTCCAACTGACTCGTAACGGCGATATGACGATTAGATTTTCCCTCTTCAATCACTTCAAAAACTTCTTCGGGTGAAGATACAAATCGTTCCGTAGCGCCTTTCACAAAAGGTACTCGATTCTTATCTTCATGTACACTCAAATTGACTTTAGTTACATCCAGTAGATCCCGAATCTATAGTTGACATCGTTGATTATAATACACATTAATTTAAAAAATTAATAAAATTATGTAGTTAAGTACATATTTCAAATGGCTGGATAATAATTTCTCATTTTTGAAAATCTGTAATAGACAATAGACCATTTACATAAATGCACTCACCTTATCCAAGTAGATTTCAAAATATGAGCATTTTAAATGGAACTCAAGATTTTCATCCATGGAATAAATATGATTAAAAATGTCTTGAACTATACGCGGAATTATTCCCTGTTTGTTGGGATCACCCATGACTCCTTCCATCGTGTGCGTTTTACCCGACGATGTTTGACCGTAAGCAAATATTGTTCCATTGTACCCACAGAGCACATCTAAAGCAGACAAATACAACAGACGTTTTAAAAACTTTCCAGTACCATAAGTTCTTCACACCAAAACGCAGCTGCAGCTTCAGAACAAATTAGATTACACCAAACGGGATCGTTGGGAGTTCGATCGAATTGACAATTGAACTGATTGCAACGGTACGAAAAAGAATCTGCAGTGGTAAATAATATATTTTAAGTCTGCTTTTATACCTTTGACAATCGATTTGGCGGCTTCATCATAAACTTTTTCTTGCGTGGCATTTGGCTTAAAAACTTTATCGAAGATGTAAACTTTGCCCTGCGAACACAAACACATCATGAATACATTTACAAAACAAGGTATTAAACTCAGTATTAAATTAGCACACACATATCTTAGCGGTGTATACATCCTAACCAGCCGCTCAATGAATGAAAGATACAATCCATAAACAATAAACATCAAACAAAAGTCTTACTCCAATCGAGACACAATTTTCATCGGTAAATTTGGCGACAAATTTCGAGCCAGCCTTTTCTTCTGCATGATTAAGAGGTCTGAATCTGCATACTACTTTAATACTATCTTCAGCTGCCGGCTCCGCTGGAATTTCAGCGACCGAGGAGGAAAGGGAAATAGTGGATGCACTTATATTAGGAGTTAAATTTGCCATCTCAAAATTCTTTTACATGTGAAGTAAAAAAGATCCAATTTTATCCCACAGTCACTCTTGAGTTCCAGTCTGTAACCAGTAATTATTAGTAATTGTACACAAATTAAATTAAGATTTTCATTCCAAAATGTCAAACAAGATCTATTTCAAAATGCTGCGTATAGTAGGCTAATTACGTATTTCTACTTAATCACCTAATTATTTGAAACAGTATGTACACCACAGTACTCTTAATTAGGAAACCAATCATGCGCACGAATTGATCAACTGATCACTTCATGGTGATCAGAAACGCTAGGAAAGTTTTATTCAATATTCAATCCCATTCAGAAAAAAATACGTAAATGAAACCTGGGCCAAACAAATGTCGAGACATAAACAAAAAATGAGTTATCCGTATATCCTTATCCTTCAAGAACGATAAATCACTGCCAGGAACCACTTTTTTACTCAATTTTACACCTACTTTTCTGGGTTTGTTTTTGCTTCGACTATTCGACTTTGAATTGACGCACCTTTTACCTCAAAAACTCTGTACTATAATTCTAGTCCTTCACCATTAACTTCACGATCCAAACAATGTGTCCGCAGTGAAACTGTTTAAAATTGTTTAAAGAATAAAACCAAACTGCTAAGTTAGACACAACTGCATGTAATACTGCTATTAGTTGAATACACTGAACATCTATTGTCTTACCTAATGCTCCTAGCATTGCCCTAGCTATAATCCTAAAGCTGAACACTGAAACTCATAATTACTAATACCTAAGTACCACATAGATAAGTAATAATAATTAACTAAAATTGCTCAAACGAAACGCCACACAAAACCACAGCTCATTAAAGCTACATTAACGAAATGCATACAAAACTGCATATGTGTAAAAGTGGTCTGTACTGTCAATGTTGAATGTCTATCCTGTTCTGTTCTATTTTCCACTCTCCACTCCACAGTATGCACAAGACATTAATTGTTAATGATAAGTGATTGGTATTAAAGTTAATGGAAACATTTTGTTCCTTTAGGTCAGTAAGTCCATTAGCTTTCGAACTTTACGCAGTCCTTGTCCTCTTCACCAGTGTACTACAGTACCAGACCAGTAATTATACAACTCCGTTCCGTCCAGGTAATCTGTTCGATGGTCAGATAGTTTCTATTGATTGGAATTATCTTCCCATATCTGTCCCCTTGCCTTGGCTTAGAAAAATGTAGCTCACTTAATTTCTTTTAATTCCAAAACCAGATGTCCAGTATGTACCAAACATGGATACAAAATAATGCCTTCTTCTTGCATATGCAAAAATACATCGCTCCTTGACGTGGATAATACATATATATACAAAATCTTTCTTTGCTACATAAAACTATACTTGTCCACACTATCCTGCCTGCTCCAGTCAGTCAGTAAGTTAGAGTCACAATCAAAGGCCATTTGGGAATTTCATCCGAAATGTATACCACTCCTCTATGACTCCACATTTTGTAATAAACAATCTTGAAAATTAAGAATTTTCTACGTTTCCTAGCGATTCCAACTGTTTCCAATAAACAAAACCAGGCTTTCGAATCTCATTTATAAACACAATACCAACATGCATAATATACCTAGTCAATACTGCAACAACGCCTACGCCTACACCAAGTTGTTCTACATTAACTATGACGTAAGGCGTTCACACTTTCACCGATAGTTGGACGAATTTCATTTCTATCTTGCAAGAAATCCCTAAGGAAATTAAATCTGAAAGAAGTACATGTCAAATGGCTTAAATCATCAGTCAAACTCTTGAGGTTGAGGTTGGTCTTGAGTCAAGTGTGAGTTTAAGTTTTAGAGTTAAACTTTGATGACAAAAGTTAGGTGAATTTGGCCATTTGGCGTTTGATTAATGTAGTGTATGACGGAATCAAAGTCACAAGTTTTTAAGGCTGGTTGAAAAATTCAAACTTCATCCAACTGGACTGACAATAATTATCATGATATAACTGCTGACAGTGCGAACTGCACAACTAATGCACAATCCTAGTAGCTCGTAAGCTAATTGAGTAGGTACAAAAGTTTGGATGATCAGTAGTACCGACACCACTGCCGATAGGAAGCCTGTAATTGTTCACAGTTGCACTTTAAACCGTAAAAAAGCCTATTGACTAAAGGATTAGGATTTGACTTTATTGTAGTTTTACAGTAAACAGTTTAGAGGGATCCAATCCAATACTCTTTAAATATTAATGAATCATAGTTCTCCTTCCTTGCTCAAATGTAAACTCATCCGCCGTCGTGGGTCGGTAGTTGTATGATAATGGGACAAATGACGAACGAGACTTTAACTCAGACCTAATGGCAAATGCTTACAAATACAGTCAGGTATGCATCACATTACATGCATGTGTATAGATTAGACACTCACCAGTCAGTTAGCTATTAAATAAATACATAAACCCACGTATTATACTCCAACTTGCGTCTAGCAACATACCATACCATCCCATACTCTAACCAACAACGAAACCAAGTTAAACATTAAATTTCAATTACCTATACTCACACTAGCACACTTCTCCTTTTTCTCAATCCAATAGCATCAGCAATCAAGTATACAATAGACAATAGACGTGTAGGTTGTTCACTAAGGGGGTTGCGAAATCTTTACGTGATCGGTAATCCGTAATCGGTATCGGTATCGGTCTCCGTGAATCCGTCCTACCCCGTTTCCGTCATCCGCTCAGCAAAAACTTTAATCTACCAGTATTTCATTTTGAATCAAGTTCCTTCCGATGTATTCCCTACCAGAAAGTAATTATGAATTGCAAGGTCAGGTCGACGTTGAATTCGGAATCTTATTTGTTATTGGAATGGAATTTGTAGTTTTTGATTCAAGTTCTTCTATTCCGAATGTTTTTTCCCTTTCCGAGTAGAGCCACCAGCACCAATACGTAAACGTTGAAATAGGCAATATTGATGGTGAATTTCATACACTACTGATTAACTGAATACAATAGAACAGAATCTTCGTCAGCTTTTTTCCTTTCCTTTTTCCCTTTAAATTCACTTTCAACTTTTGACTTTTGACTTGACTGCACTTCACTTCACATTTACCTACTTTAACATTCCCTTTGAATCACGTAAGCTTTAAGTAAGGTGTAAGGTAAGGCGATGATCTGTGAAGCTGGCTGTTGGCTGTGGAATCGGAGCTGGTTTTGAATTTAGTTTTGGATTTAGAATTGGAATTGGACTTGGAATTGGACTTGGAGGAATAGGGAATTATGATGACGATACTTTACAGGACTTCACCTCGTTCCATTCGTTTCCTTCTTGCGTCTTCTTGTTTTTTTCCTCGTTGAATAAATAAAATAAATTAGTTTGAATTAAAATGTGGATTTTTGGGAAAGGAGAATACGAACTAGGGAGCCAGATCCAGATCGAGATCTAGTGTGTATTACAATCTATCTATAAAGTTGAAAGGAAAGTAATTATAACAATCTTATTTAGTTTATTAAACCCCTCATGCACTGCTGGCAGCCAGCTACTACTTTTGTAGTCCGTAGTTTCTCTACTTTCTGTACTTGTGTAGCTATAATTCCCTATAAAAACTCAAATTGTGTTCTATTCGTATTCTAGCTTTTAGCCCAGTAGCCAAAGCCATAGCCCAACCGAACGAATGCAATGCTAAAGTCAAACGTAAAGTTAGGCAGAGGCAAATGTACTTTTTACCATCTTTCTTCACCTTCACACAGGCTCAACAATTCTCAGTTAGACTGTACTTCCAAGTGGACTCTGAATTGCGCACCTGAGCATCTTCCAAGCAATTAGCTTTCGTTGCTGATTTCCTGCTCCGCTGGGCACAGCTCACTCTCACCGATTATCCGTGGGTGGAAAATGCGATGGAATAGTTGTATGTACACTAAGAAATAGAAGTAGTGGCAGAGGCAGAGAGAGGTTGTCCTGGCTATACTTTCTATAGTACACACAAACATGACACACACAGTACTTCAGTACTCCTCAGTACTCAGTATGAGTACAGTACACACACTACCACACAGACAGACAACAGACACACACACACACAGTCACAGTCACACATCACACAGTGCAAGTTTATACGATTTTTCATATCGTACCATACCTATATGTATATATTACCGAGTGAAGTTACGCTAAACTAAACTCAACAAACGCTAGACATTTTACATATATATATATATAGTACAGGTGAAGTAATAGAAAAACTATTTTATGTACTTCCATAGCGGGCTGTTACAAGTCCTCGTTTAAAGTGAGACACAAGCCAGGCCAGGGGAAACGGTGGCGGTGGCATGGCATGGCCATGGCAGTGGTATGGCACTCCACGTTCAATTTTTTCCAATTTACTATATACGATTACGATACGCTAGCAAGGCTACTAGGGATCGTGCATAAATACAACATTTGTGCAAAAAATATCTGCACTTTTGCAAAAAGGTGGAGATCTTGATCACCTACCTGGGTAATTAGTCCCAGGTAATTGCTACTTGCTATGGTTCTAGAACGTACCTAACGCCTAACAGCAACAACACAGTAACAACAATAGCAATAAGATGGGCTAAACAGCTTACATACGTACATATAGATACTTCATTCCTACACGGTAACAACTTGCATCATAAAATCATTATTAGTGCAGAGACAGAAACAAACTTATTACGTCCTCCAACGAGGATGTCCTAACTAGACTCAGTATACGTTTAAGTACATCTTTAACCCCAGATTCAGTTTTATTCGTCCAGACGATGTATCAATGCACCTTGAAATTAAAGAAGCACTTTAGATGCATTCATAATTATTTTGAGATCACTAATTTTTACAGTGTTATTGTTGTTAGCCTACGAGCCTATCCCTTGCATATTATTCAGTAAAAAGATACATACCTACCCCATTTACTATGAAGTGCTGGCGCCTACCTAATCCTAAACGTGTACAGCAGCCTACTAGTAATTCGATTCGATTGATTTAATGATCATAAATGGACCAACGGATTAATACGGTATATACAGCATTCCTTTCATTCACCTAAAAAAGGTTTCTTTTAAAAATTCTGATTATTGGGAGTACTGAAAGTAGAAACCTGTGGCAGGCGAACTTAACCCAGATCATTTTAATACTTGTAGTAACTGGCCACACTTCAAAAAATCGTAAATTATTGTACACTCGTCCTAACATACTCAAATAACTGTAATTAACTTGCCATTAAAACAGTTTCCAAAGATTCTACATCCCAGACATGATATGTCTCAACCTTTGTTTTTTTTGCCAGTACAAAATGAAATGCATAATGTGTATGAATAGGACCCGATAGGAAAGAATACTCAGATTTTGACTTCGTACGTAATTTATGCACACCCCCATGTGTACAAGTAGTATTGGGAAGTAAATGTAAAAAAAGAGTCCAGCTACTTCTCTTCATTAAAGATGAAACAGCTAGCAATGCAATGGAAGCTAATGGCAAGAGGAAAAGTATACTGCACACCTGTAATATCCATCAAAGTGAAGACCATCTCCTCCGATAATTGTGTTCGTTGCTCGCATCTAGTCGAGCTCAAGATTGAATTTATCATTAAAACTCACTTTAGCAAGGAGAGCTGGGATTTGAGAGTAAAGGATGTATAAAGTCAAAAGTATAAAGCATCCATCCTACCATCCATCCATCCATCAATCTATTTATGTAAGAGCGTGCTGTTAGAGTTGGAATTGGAGTTGAGGATTCCATACTCTTTTTTCTGCCGACCATAATAATATAGTTAATCTATATTCCCGAGTAGGTAGGTACCACCATTATAAACTCCAACTAGGCACATACCAACTTCGTTTACGTATGATGAGCAAAAATATGGTAAATGCTAAATCGTAAATGGAAGTAAGTGTATTCTGCATGCACTATTACTACATATTTACTTGTGCTACAGTATAGTGGTAGTTCGTTCTCGGTTCGTAGTCTCAACTTAGTCAAGTTTGCGTGCAGACTTGAGTTTCAGTCAGGCAGTGCACTTCCAATTATTTTTGCAGTATACTGGGTATACATTATGAATGATGCAGGTTGTTACACAGTTTCCACAATCCACGGTATTGCTACTACCTCCTAAGTAAAAGGCGAAGGTAAAGGCAGAAGCAAAAGCAAAAGGAAGAAGTACCCAAGTGTAGGAACATAACACAATGTATCGTCGTTGAAGATACAAAACAAGGCAAACAAAGTTTTCCGTAAAAGCAAAACAAATCTAAAGCGTATGGAGATGGACTGATATGCCTTTGTATAAAAATGAGTTTAGCTTGATTTACTTCAAGCGAAATTTGCATGCGGCTTCTTTCGCACCTTCAACGCTGTTCCTACCTACTGCATTTGAACGTGAGTATGAGCACCAAAGCAAGACTTACGAGAGCGTATAACTCAAAAACTCAAACTCTTATTACTAAAAACTCGATTCATGGCATGGGCCTTGGAGATGGTAAAGTGAGGAAAGGATTTCGTTTCCCAAACTCGTGAAACATGACGATGACGAGGACGACGACGACGACGACGACGACT
>JAAXYX010000631.1:0-34005 GCA_036851915.1 Ptenothrix huangshanensis | reverse complement strand
AGTGCTATCGGGCTTAGCCCATGGCACATATACAAATGTAAGTAATTACAAGTATAGGTACATTAACATTACATAATATAGGTATCAACATTAAGACTGAATGTGTATTATGCATTAAGGCTAGGTAGGTACTAGCCAGCTAAATATGAGCATACACATATCTAAAAAAAAACAAAAACCACTTTTAAAAATTCAAAATAAAATAAAATGGACGTTTTGAAAAAACAAAAAGGCATTACGTTATCAAGCATCACATCTTGCAGCTCATAACGCATTTTTAATGCATTTGTGATGCACCTAACTGCATTTAAAATTATACTAAATTCGAGTAGATTCTTGACGTTTTAGGTGCATTTTTCCTGTTTTAAGATCGTTTAGTTTTTACAGTGGACTTGGGCAACGCATTCAACGCTAAACGTGTAGTTTTACGTTAAAGAATTCTACGATTTTGAAAGAATGCAAAAAGTCACTTTACTTTTATTTTTAAAAAATGCGCACAATGCTCCGCTTAAGTCATTCTGTAAGGTTTACATAAACGGTAACGCTTTAAAAACTTCTAAAAGAAGCAATTAAAACGGGTTGGGAAAAGTGTAAAACGATGTAATTATTATAGGCTACTCTGACATCATATTTTAAGTAAGCTAAAAAAATTGTTTTAGTCTATCTACGTACATTCATATAAGTAGAACACCTCACTGGTGCTCAAAAGTATGTATGTACCTCCTAGAACATTTTGCACTCAATAAAAACTAACCACTACGATCTTCACCTTTAATCGTAATATCTATGGAGTGCGTATAGATGTGATGGTGACCTGATTACTATAATGCGTAGGAACATCGTAACATAAGGATGACGAGGAACTTTAAAGAATAAGTCCCTCTAATTCTACGGATAGCTAATTCACCTCGAAAAAGAATTGAAAGAAGGCGTACTAACTCCTAACTAGCTTTACTTGTTCTTCTTCCTCATGTCTACGTGCAATTCTGCTAGATGGTATATTTAATAGTAAAAAGAAACTCTACTCCGTGTGTTTCACTACACAGTTATAATTATAATTTACTGAGCCAGATAGATAAGCACCTATACACCTACATATGTATGTATCTACACGAAGAACGAAAGGGAGCGCAGTCAGGTAAAAGTACAAGACCATTCACCAGATAGGTACATACCATTTGCCTTCAGAGACAGCGTAGGTTTTCTCCGCTCGATAAGTTCGGTAGTCTCGTTGAATCTCATCTTCGGACCCACTGGCTTTCACTGCAAAATAAAGTTATTACATGTTTATTGGTAAAGGCTGAAATTGTAAAGTACTTACAAGGACTTCTAAAGCACTTCTATCCAACACGGCACTACATTCATATTTCATTAAATTCCACAGACTCTTCCCCTAGCTCACGTCAGGTAAATAGGGGTGCTACTTGCCATTTCTCTTTCCTAACTGCATAAATTATGCAACCGGCCCTATCTATGTAAATTCTTGGTTACTACTTTCCATTTACCTTCACCCTCGTACATATTTTCGTTATCCGCATTTTTACATTTTTGGAACATAAATATACACTTAGCTTACTCTAGTCTGAACAATCTATACATCACAATCTAAATATTTTAATATCTCAGTGAGTCATTCCCATAAATACAATTCTCAACTGACTTTGGTATACTTTATCATGTTCGTAGTACATCGAAATGCCGCAATCAAGTTGATTGCTGATTACAAATTGAAACGATTAAAAAATCGATTGACATCTGCATCAACCTTCCCATCGAATTTAGATTACCCCGGTCCAAGTGTACAATTAAAAAATAAAATCAAAAGTACCTACACCAGTCCAGTCTGATAATCTCATAGGTTTTGATTCTTACATCTTTTAACATGTTCAGAAATGATATCTCAAATTTAAAGGGAGGTTAGTGCACTGTAAAAACTAGTGCATCTAAAAGGTCTAAACCCACTCGCATTTACTGTAATTATGAACGCAGTTAAGCTGCATCTCAAGTTCACCTACAGTGCATTTAATTTAGGTGCATCAAGCAGTCCAAATATTGCTTACATTTAAAAAATGTTTGGAAAAGCGTGCTTATGAAATTGAAAGCTTTTTTGAAATAATTCATGTTTAAAATTTTAGACTGTTGTCAAAATGGCGTGTTGTTTTTTTTGAAATGAAGTTGTTTGAAATGACGTTTATAAATTTTTTGGACCTTATTGAAATGGTGTGGTCATTAAATTTGGACTTTTTTTGAAAATATCGATGCCTTCCACGTTCACCTAAAGTGTGTCTAAAAATCTAAAGGGCATCTCCAGTCCAATCTCCAGAATTTAAGATGCATCCTAATGGCGTTCATAATTACACAAAATACGAGATTTTTGGCGTTTTATACGCATTTATTCCTGTTTTAAGATCTTTTAGTTTTTACAGTGTAGGTTCACAGCCTTGCTTCCAAAAGAGTAACCAAAAGAACCTACAGGTACATAAATGAAACATCACATGGTACAGAGAGTGAATTCCTAAGAGTCTCCGATTATAGTAATTACATACCTTCCTGAGCTTCCCCAGTTGGAGGTTCCAGAATGTAGCCGTACACCAAAAGAGTTCGAACCGTCTCGCTGGCAGTGTCCCTTTGGAAATAGTAAATAAATTGGAATTAAAAGCCAGTCTACATGCACAACAAAACTAAATCTAAGTCTAACGCTAAGCCATACTGCTCTAGTTAAACTACTGTAATGCCAAAGTCTAAGTCTAAGTGCTGCAAATTTATAAGTCCGAGTCCGAACGAAGCTAATTATAATTAGCACAGTGAATACAGTTTGTCTTGATCTTCCCGTCTTCTTCTTTCTTCTATTCCTTGTACACGTGTGAAATCATATTCAAAAAGTAAGCTCCTATTTTAACTACTACCTATGTTACAGCAAAACTTCAAGCTGTCCTATATCCTGTACTACCTTCTCAGAATGTAGAATTTACTCAAAATTACCAATTAGCAATCTTAATTGCTTCGTCCACTTTGCTGTATGGAACCAGATGAGGACTTCTTTTGATATCCGCATCCTGTAATGGGCACAAGAAACATACTATATAGATACAAGAAATGGTTCCATAAAATGTGTAAAGGCTGAAAGGTAAAGGAAAGTTGGAAGTAAAAGCAAAAGCAAAAGTAAAATCAAAATTAGAATCAAAAGCAAAAGCAAAAGTATAGACTGAAAACTAAAGGAAAAGTTGCTCTTCCAGCCAAAACAAATACTGAGAAGCCGACAGACAACAAACACACGTTGGATGATTGGAGTTAGAGTTAGAACTCACCTCATTAAGGCCATACGTCCACCCCTCCGAGATTCGTTCTTTGGCCCAAATGTTGTGCGTATTCTCAGCCAGTTGATCCACAAGTTCCTCCAGCTTCGTCGTCAACGTGATGGCACTCAGATCCAGTGGAGCTGGCTTATATCCGTTTGGTTGGAGGAAGGGATCATTAGGTAAGCGGATGCTGCGAATTCGTGACGGTGGCTTATCCAGGGAAATGTGGTATCCCAAGGCGACGATGGTTCTGAAACAAAATGAGATCCATTAGAAGTATGTATATGTACATACCATGCACTACAAGCACTGACTTTTTTCGCTTTGTCTCCAGCTGAATCCGTATACAGTCTTAATTAAGTCCTTCTTTACTTCCGACCACGATGACAATGACACAGTAATATCAACATAAGCTGAACAAGAATAGAATTACAATTTCACTAATAGTAATGGTTGTACCAATAGTAGTAGTACAAATGACTATGCATATCGTACTAATTACTGCTGTATAATGTATACCTAAGATAATGAATCCTATTCTGCAAGTGTCCATTCATAAAACATAAAGGTATTTCAACGCACTTTCTACAGGTAGGGAAAGTGCACTTAGGTGTGACAGGTATCCTAAATGTGACCATCTCTTCATTTCAAAAAGTTTATACAAATTGCTCCATCAAACCAAGCGAATGTTGTTGTTTTTTAACAAGTTTTATTCTTCAAAATCAAGGTCTGGCAGTAGCGTCCGCACGGTTAGGCCTTGTAGGCTCGGAATTACAAAGGAGTTTTCAAAATGCACTACCATTTCGAAGAAGACTACTTTAAACGAGACATAAATTGAGTTTTTTTAAGATTTTTCATCAAATACGATAAAATAATTTAAAAATTATGCAGGATAGGATGCAGTTTTTTAATTTACACGGGAAAAGATGTTTTTTTCTTTTACGTTAGATAAGATGCAGTTTTTTTTTAAATGTACATGAGAAAAGATCATTTGATAAAACTATTTCAAATCCTGTTTTTAAGCTGGCCCAAGCAAAAAAAATCCTACAAACGCTGCTGAGGGCTGGTGATATTTAAGCCATGATGCCCCACTTGGGCGCACTCCCCCTAATTATTTTTGCTATGGGTCAGGAATTCCATCAAAAACATATTTCATCAGAATGAGGAAAACGAAACAGAACAGAAAAAGGGTAAAGCTTGTTGTTTCAAAACATAGCGCCGGATGATAATAGATAAGAATGGCTACATCTACATTATGTATGTACATAGACCATAGAGAAAAAAATAGTATGGCGCATCTCTTACTTGAGTGTTTGTTGAGCCAACTGAATATCATATCGCTTTTCCGCCACGGGTAGTCGCTCAAACGGAACGAGACAGGGATGATACTTATCATAATCATCCCGGTAATCCCCATACAACCAACCCGCCTCAATCTTGTTCACGGCCCACATCTCATGGATATTCTCAGCGAGTTTATCCCGAACGCTCTCAACATAAGTTGGCAAAGCCACCTGCGTCATTTCACAAAATAATCATATTCAGTCCAGAAACAAATATGCATGCTGTCACAGCGAAGGTGAAAAACGTAACATCCTCTGAAATTATACCTAAAGTTATGAAAAAGATGTTGAGTTTTGCATCTTCAACAACGATATGCAAACGCGTGTATATCATCGTGTTATCCAGAGGAATTCGTATCCGTAGAAAAAGGAGCGCTTTTGCTGTAACATTATTTACTCTGTTGGGCACTGGTGCACTTTGTGAATTATGCTACTAATAAAGCGAATACGGAATTGAATTAAGTTTTCTAGATTTGCTTTTGTTCTACAATAATACACAAAAATTCTACTGGTATACTTGTATGTTTGTATGGTGCAAGTACATTTATAGTTGCCAAAGCCAAGACAGGAAAGAAAGAAGGATTGTGAGAAAACTGGATCTAGCATTCCAGTCACTTTTTGAACTTCCCTAATGAAGAAAAGTGGACCTGGCAAAGCAAGGATCGTTTGGATAGGATTTGGTCTACGATACGATCAACATCCGAATTCTTGAAAGGTCTTTACGAACTTGTACAGATCTTGCTTGGCCCGGCGTGGGAAGCTAAACTAACCTAGCTTTAGCTTAGGAGAAGAAAGTATTTACTTCAGGACAAGAGTTGTAAGAAACTAAGAACAAGAACGATTTATTGCCCCTGTTCGTCACGTAAACGAATGGCAAGCCGAGACAGGACGAGACAAGGCTCACAAGTTGTTATTATGTGCGGAAACTTAAGTTCCATAAAGCAGCAAAATAGTTTTAGAGTCCGTTTCCTCTTCGAAATCAGAACGTAGTAGTAAATGTCTTCGTGCCGTTTTAATGGTTTTGCTGTTGTAACTAATTTTTATGCACAATCTTTATCAGTTCCTGCAACAGTAGTGTATCTTGAGATTTTACACGAACATTAAAATTGTCATACATGCATAGATACAGATACATATATATGTAGGTAACTACACTGTAAAAACTTATTCATCCAAAACGCCAAAAATCTGCATTTTAGTACAACTACGGACGCGGTTAGGATGCATCTGAAGTTTGCTTCAAGTGCATCTAAAACATATTAAAACAGCATGTAAAACGCATCTCTCAGTTCAAGATGCGTTTGATGCACTTAAAATGTTTCGAAATTGTTGAAATAGGAAATTTTGAAGGGTTTCAAAATTGTAAGAATAAGAAATAAACGGCTTTAAAATGATTGAAATTTGCAATTTTGAAGGCTTTAAAATGTTTAACATGGGAAATTTTGAAACGTTTTAAAAATAATTTTTGAATCATTTCATGTACTTGAGATGCATCCTAACTGATAATTTTATTAAAATACGAGTAGAATTTTGGCTTTTTACATGCTTTACAGTGTACCTACCTATGTATGTACACCGGAAGGTTTCTACTTGAATACAAATACGCACATGTACGAAATGCAGATTCAACGTTTTTCCTTTCAAGCCCACGCTTTACTTTCCAGAACACTTTAAGAAAATTACATATTGGTCGTATATGCCTGTATATGGTGATCGCCTTTAATGCAATTACTCCTACTCTGCTGATTGAAATTCATTCGGGAGACAATTCGCGAGACAATTGTGTATTTACAGAATCCTTTTGAATCTGTTTTGCATGTGTAACCTAATTACGTGCACAACCCAACTTTGCACACATTAGCACTATACTGACGATGACGATGAGTACAATAGTACAATGGAGGATACACAAATGAAAAAGGATTTTCTTACACTAGACGTATCCACGGGTTGTGGGACAAATGCCACGTTGTCCTCAATGCTCAGGGGACCAGCGAGAACGCCTTTGGCCAAGTCTCCAAAATAGAAACATGGGTCAATCGATAAGACTTGGGTGGGCTGAAGACACTCCACGAGAGGCGAGTGACCTTCGGGGGGAGCATACTTCAATCGACCTTGGTCACCGCCAAGGAGGAACCGACAGCTGGAAATTAATAGGTTTTAGTTGCATATTAGCTTTGTATGCTGTTTAATCCTTTCATTTGCAAATGTGAGAAAATAAAAATCATCGAGTTTCTTGTATTGCGACGGCATCATTAATTTTTTTGCTTAAAGGGACTACTCGTAAATCATTTTTGTTCCGCTCAAGTCCTGTTGGCAAGTTTCCTTACTAAAATTCTGGCTTAAAATTTTTTGCAAAGCTGTTTTACTTTTCTTTTTAAAAATTTTTGGAACGTTTTCATTCTTAAAGTACTTTTACGAAACGAATATGATTACGAACATCTTTTCTGAAATCTAAATTAACATTATTGTTGAAAATTCCTTTGAAATGAATTGCTTAGCATGCAGAGTTCCAATTTATTTAATCAAAATAGTCCCCGCAATAAATCTGTCGCAAAGCGTTTCTCCGTTTCCTATTCATTACTTTGCCAGCTGAGGTATTAACAATGCAAACATGTACAAATGACCAAGATGAATAATGACAGTGTAAAACCCGTATTATATTGAAAATGAAATATTAAAAAGTCTCCAGCTACATTACCTGACTTTAGCTGAAGCACTGACAACCGGGAAGAACATACCGTCCAAGTTAAAGGCTTTGAAAGCTCCTCTAATTTTAACTCCATTGAAAAAGAAAGTCATAATTGGCACATCTAGGTCAACGGCACATCCGATAACATCACCTTTTCGGATGAAAGGTTCTTGGGAACCAGGCACCACGCAGGTACTTCTTCCACCTTCCGATTCACAAGTGGCAAAATTATACTCAAAAATTCTCCAACATCAACATCACCTCAATTATTTACAAATTTCCATTCCTACCCACTTTCCATTAGTACAGCATTTTAGCAACGATGCTAAACGAAACGAATAAACTCAAGAACCCCTTCATTCTTTGTGTACTGCACCTACGCAACTAACGACCACTACTTTCTTTTATAATTTTATAAAACCTTTTATCCCAACCAACCTAGTTGCATTCATGCAGAATAGAACCCAAGTGGGTAAGGGAGGTACACCGTGAAAACTGAAGAACTTTACAAAAGAAAAAAATATTGAGCGCCAAAACCCACACGTATTTAGGATTACTATATGAACGCAGTAAGGTTACATCTTAATTGCAATAAAAACGCATCTTGGACTACATAAATTCCTATTTTAACACCTTTACAAATTTTGTAATTTAACTACATTAAAGGTTTTCAAAATTCTCCTTCGTATAAAATTTTAAGCGTTTAAACTAGTTTAAATGAATTTTAAGCGTATCATTTAATAATTCAACGATTTTACACCCTTTCAAAATTCAAAATTAACCTTTTCAAGAATTTTGAAGCCTTTAAAAGCTTCCTGTTTTAACAATTTTGAAGCATTTCAAAATTTCCTATTTTAACAATCGTGAAACATATTAAGTGCATCACAAACAAAGTCCTTATTGTATTAAATATGAGTAGGTTTCTAGAATTGTAGATGCACACATTTTTACAGTGTACCTACTCCCAACGTATGTTTCTTATCAAAATGAAAACTCGTGCTAGGTCGCCTTTGTTAATGGTCGCGTCTCACCCTTCAATATTCTTCCTTATAAGTAAAACTGCATTGAAAATAACAATAGCGAAAGCAATACCAATAAGATTGCATATTTCGGATTCACGTTGAATTTTTACCTAACAATGAAATTGTGGTGTATAAGGAAAAGAATGGTGCATAAAAGAAAAATTTGAGAATATTTTACCTGTCCACAAGTAAGCACCATCAAATCCATAGGAATACAAATCGTCACCAACGCCATTTCCTCCCCATTTCTCACCGCCACCGGGGAACGGAATGTACCTGTGCATGCATACAACGTCAGTTACTTTCTTCCTCCATCCATTCTTCCCTACATGTACTTTCAGCCTAAAGCATAACACGCTTCCTTCCAAGAATTTTTGATTAAATTTCTCCCTTGAATAGTTCGCAATTGCAACCCGCGAAGGGACTAGAGACATGCAATTTAGATTTTAGTCCCTAATCCCTAATTCCATCGCCATTAAGTAATTCATCGTGAGCACTCGGGAATACTCTACAGCTCCTCGGTAATTTTGATACAAAATCTACGTATCTGTATCCTACTCCGGTAAGTACATATTGCATAAGAAATGGATACTAGTAGAATGGCTAAAAGCCCGAGGAATGATTTATAGTCGCGGGCCTGGAACCAGGAACTAGAACTAACTGAACGAAGAGACTTGGAAGCGATAACTCACCCACAGGTGTTCGCCCATCCGATCCGAAGATGAGGCATCATGTGCGTGGCTTGTTCGATGTGATCCAGGGTCACTTCAAAATACCATTTCTGGTACACAGCCGAACCTTCAACCTTGCCCACGAATATATTTGGTCGGACGCTAGACAATGACGGGGAAGACAAACACCATCAATTTTCATCCATCAACTTTCATTTCGTAAAACTAAAAGCCAACTTATTACATACACAAACTACATACTACATACATACATATTAGGCATGTAATGTGTTTTCCGGCTGTAATTTTATACATCCAAGTAGGTACTTTCGTATATTGATGATGTAAAACATGTAACTACTTTGCAAAAATTAAACAATCTTACAACAGGAGCAAATGCATGTAAAACGTAGAAAACCTACTGCGATTTATCGCTAGTCTAATATTGAACCCAGTTTGAGTGTATCTGAAGTGCAAAACAAACGCATTAGAACGCATCTCGCAGTTCTAGTTGCGTTTTTGATGCACTTTTACACACAAACAGGAAAACAAATGGTCTATTTGAGAATGATAAATAGTGCCTCCAAACATTTTAAAGGCTTTGCTTTTTGATATTTTTAAATAAAAATTATACCCACTCAAATGCATTAAAAATCTCATTTATCTATTCTCCTTGTTATTTGATATTCGGATATGTGATTTGCTTTTTGGGAGAGTGATTTTTAATGTGCTAGTATTTTTACCTTCCTCCTGTAAGTAACGTAGAAAATGCACATTTCCTGCATTTTGAATAATTACTAATGTGCTTCCGTATTTCTTAAAACTACTCATATAAACTAAGCTTCCTACACTTTCAAAACTTTCACTTGTTCAAATCTCACGTGAATAATCGCACGTTCTACATTTTGCGTAACAGACAGATTAACAGCATTCAACATGAAAGGAAAAACCCATAATCGCCTTTCTTTACTTGGTACTTATGTAAGTGTTGGTTCTGATTACCGTAATTACATAACAACCGGGACCTACTTAAGTTAGGTTCCTCCTACCACTTATGTACATAGATAAATGTGTAAGTTACTCTATTACAGTGGACTAAGGTAGTAACTGGTAGTCGACCGTACATAGTAAAGTAACTCACTCACATACTAAGTTAAGTAGGAAGGTGGTTCAAGAATTCAGGCATCGTTTAAAGGTACAATCTCAATGGTGATGACGATTGTGCTTGCGATTTGGAAATCGATGTCGATTGTCCACGCAGGAATGAAGATTAAACGTGACCCAACGACCGAGACCGTGTGACTTCGTATGGGTTTCGGCTGGGACATGGGACTTAAATCAGGGTAACTCACTTATCTTATCTCTACAGCATTTAGCTCCCATTTTCCCGCAAACGCTTTACCGAGCAAAGTTGGTCATTAGAACAAAAACAAGAACCCAAACCAGGACTAGAATCCGAGCCAGGAGTTAATCAGGTAACCAGATACCGTCATCCACATCGTCATACCACTAAACCAGGGGAAAATACTGTCGAAAAACTCGCTTTACCTGCCCACATGATCGACCAGTTGAGTATGCAGCAATAGATTCTTCCCCGGCAGCAAGTAGTCGCAAATGTTATTCTGCGAAGACCGTACAGCAACTCCATTACCCACACAAAGTGAGCAAAGTACATCCAGAACTTTTGGGTCCCGCCCATGCTTCTCCAGAAGTGAAATGATCACTTTGATATGTTCTTCCTGTATACGTTTACAAAGGGGTAAGAATCCTTTTACTTTAATACTGTCACTATGTCATCTCAAACCAATTTTATGCTCTCAACATGATACACTTTACTATCACAATCCCAACCAAATTCTCTTGAACAGGAGCTCCAGGAAACTAAATCTGGGTACACTGCAAAAAAATCTAAAGAAACTTTAAATGGGAAAAGATGCAACCACAACCGAAAATCTATTCGTATGTAGTATAATTATGAACGCAGTTAGGTTCTATCTCAAGCACATTCTGCTAATTCCGCAGTAAAAAGTTGTAAAAACACATTTTAGACAACGAGATTTCCTATTTTTGCAGCTCCAAAGCTTTTCATAATTTCCTACATTTACAATTTTGAAACATATGAAGGTTTATTATTTCAAAAATTTTAAACGATTTCATTTGATACTTGAACAATTTTGAAAGGTTTTAAAATTTACTTATTTTTACTTTCAAATTTTCTGTTACAACGATTATGAAATATTCTTAGTGCACCATAAATTCAGTGCATTGAAAACACATCTTAACTGCGAAATGCACTTTCGATGCGTTTTAGATGCGCTTAAGATTTTAAGATGGACCTTAGGTGAACTTGAAATGCACATTAGCTGTGTTCATACTTATACTAAATACAAGTAGGTTTTTGGCGCTTTACACGCATCGGTTTTTACCGTTTATATTCCTGTACCGTATTTGATCTACTCTTGTTACATACATAGTTCCTATAAAAAGACTTAACATACATTTTAAACTATGAGAGCTATGAGAGCTAGCCAAAAATGTTCATCCTCTCAGTTTATTTTTATTTTCTCACGAATGTACCTCGCAAGAAGATGTATTTTTTCAGTGTACCCACGCATAAATGCAAGTCATCTCCGTCCCTTTCTCTCTGAATCAGTATTCGACGCACGGTAGGAGCCCAGATTTTATTCGATACATAAAATGACAATAAAGTCCAGTTTGACTAGAGACTTTTATTTACGCATTAAATGTATGCTTTTGAAATAGAATTGCTAAAATCTAAATGTCAATCACTTGCTTTTATAAAGGCACAGTTAAAATCTAAACGCCGTTATGGGCTATTTGCATGCAAAACAAAATGGATACAACTAAAAGATACATTTTCAAAAGCGTCTACCGCTCGGAAATTCAATTAGGATTCGATTCAGTGCATGCATTTCCAGCGTATGTAGTCTATGTCTCTGGAAGTAGGTAGTTTATCCACCGTCTGTTGCATTTCGGATTCCAATTCAAATGGGTACGCTATAGTTTTCAGTTGATAGCTGAAAGGCATGGAGACGTAAATATGAAATACTATCTAAATTCTTCAGGCAACAGTATCCGCTCACTTTTCACTTGAATAGGAAAACATGGCAAGTAAGGATATTGTTTGTACACTGTAAAAAATAGAGAATCTTGAAGTAAGGAAATTGCATGTAAAACGATATGAACATACACATACTCGTATTTATTATAAAATGCATCTGAAATGCATCACAAATGCATTTAAACCTCTCTATAGACTGTCAGATTTCTTATTTTAACAGTTTTAAACCCATACAAAACCTCTTTATTGTACGACTTTTATACGTTTAAAAATTTCTTATATTGACCATTTTAAAGCGTTTCAAAATTTCGTAGTTCAACAACTTTTAGACATTTTTTATAAACACGGCTCAAAATTTTAAAAACCAAAATTTCAAAAAATTTATAAACATTACAGATACTCCGCTACAAGGTGCGCGCTTTAGTAGCAATTTTGACGCATTTAAGATGCACTTTCGATTTTCAGATGTGCTTTAGATGATCTCGAGATACATAATAACTGCGTTCATACTTGTACTAACTACGTGTAGGTTTTTAGCGTTTTAGTTGCCATATTTTTTATAGTGTACATACCGTTGTACTACAGTGGTGTAATATTATACCTACAGGAAGTATTTATAAAGATACTTTGTAGTTTGGAGATAGCCGTTATATGTAGATATTCAAAGAGCAAAACTTGGAGCGCATATTGTACGAGACTACAAGGGAATCTACCTTGAAGTTTAACACTACAAGTCCCAGCAGCAGTCCTCGTGATACTCACAATGCAAAAATAGATGATGTCTTCTCATTATTTAGTTTATCTAAGCACGTAAGTGAAAGTAGGTAGGGAGAAAGTGGAAGGTAGCCTTAAGAAAAGAGCCCTCTTACCCGCATCATGTTAAGAGCTTCGGGAGAATCAATAAGAACACAATGGAGCACATCCAGCATTCCAGTTCCTTCCCCAGAAGCCTGGGAGCCCAGTCGACTGAATAGCCAGTTGAGTCGGTTTGAATTGGCAAACTGAGCACAATTCGTAT
The DNA here is from genome assembly GCA_036851915.1 of Ptenothrix huangshanensis. NCBI lineage: Eukaryota > Metazoa > Arthropoda > Collembola > Symphypleona > Dicyrtomidae > Ptenothrix > Ptenothrix huangshanensis. The sequence goes on along the minus strand of JAAXYX010000631.1, from coordinate 20,878 downwards.
GGTTGCCCTTAATTATAGCAGCTGTGAAAATCGTTAGGAAAAACTTCATTAGACTTCATTCATGCTTTATAGTCTCTGCTCTTTATCCATTTGTTATCCCCCGTCTTTTCAGTGCATTTGGATTGAATTCGAATTTGGATTAGCTGATTAATAGTCGTTGGTCTGATCAGTTATCATTGTCTCGTTTGCCGTACCTGGATTAGATTCGAGAGCAAGACGGAGTACCTATTTGGTTTAACCGTTACCGTTAGTTAAATGGAAAAGCAGAATATGTATTTGAATTGGGGGAAAGGGCAGAATGTTCTCTAATAAACGGGTCATTCGGGAACAATGTTAAACAATGTTACGTTTACTTATGCATATAATGAAAAAGTTCAAAAAGTATCAGAATGAAGTTGATATACTTCTGCTTACACCAGCAGTACGTTTAACACGATTTGAAGTTTAATTGAAGGCATAATGTGTTTTATGCCTTTTGGAAATTAATAATTGAAACTTTCAGCAGTTTTTTAAAATTGATTAATTTGCATTGAAAGCATTCTAAATGAGCTAATAAAAAAGTTCACCTTTTCAACCCTTTCAGAATGAACAAATGAACATTTTTAAACTTTCTAATTAAAAACTAATACATGAAATAATTTTAAACTTTTCAAACAGAGAAAATAGGGCATTTTGTGGTTTTTCAAAAGGAGAGAATCGAGCATTTTGTATTTTTTCAGAACTCAACAATCGTACATTTTGCACTTTATGATGGCATCCAATTTCCACATTCCAGACGAGTAGACACGCTGTCGATTACTTGCGGTAACGTCATACATAATAATATTTCACCATAACTTGTTAGCAAATGTATGTAAGTATGTATGTATATAATGATGTGGTTGAGCTACACATATGGGACAAATTATAGCATTTGTTACTGAGAATTCATTCTGCCCGACTAGACTAGAACTGTGACAGTGAATTGTTTTATACGGACAGAAGCCGCAGCTCGAATAGACTAGAACAATCCTCGTGCCAAATATCAACGTCAACGTCAAACCAAACCGACGCTCCGGAGCCCATCTCGTACGTAAGGCATTAGCTGTAAGAGATTAAAAAGCACAGTCCAAGGAAGACCGAGAAGGAAAAGATAATTCACCTAGTAATTGGTACAAGTAGCCAGAAATCGTTTCCCAATTCTGTCCTGCCTCTTCAGCTTGCAGTGAGACTAAGTAGCCCTGGGACGTGATCACCGTGATACTTTCAATCGCGTCCAAAATCAAATTGAGAATCCCTTCCTCCTGGAACAGGTCCTGGCGATTTCTCAGAGCTCGAAGTCGGTTCTGTTTCTCCTCATGCTCTGTAATGGCAAAATAAAAGGTAGTCGATTAAATGACAAACGTCAAACGTAGAAATAGACGCAGAGCTAGAAACACATACATCTATAATGACAGAGACATGGATGTATAGTTCTCGCTGAATCACAAGTAAAGTTCACACAGACTCGCACACGGATTCCGGTAATATGATTATTGTAGTGGGAGTGCACGTGGAACGGAATCTCAACTCTGAATCAAGGAACAAAGGAATGGAACAGAGAATTCGTAAATCAAACCCACGTCGTTGTCCTGCCTTTTGCCGCGGTGAGAAGAATGCCAAAGGCCCAGGTTTTTGGGAGAGGGGCAAGAAGCAAAATCTAAATTAATCTGCAAGATCGATATAATCAAGCGTCATCGTCATCTTCGTCGCGAGTTTTCTCTGGTTTGCCATAGCGGCAGAGATGCATTATGCAATTGCATATACCTATGTATGTATATGTATACTATGAACCTACCTACCTACATACATATGTGTATAGAGACTCCGTAGACGAGTATAACTGTGTAGTAAAGTAGCAGTAGCGGTTGTGGCTACTTTGAATTTTAGCACTAGAATCTAAAACTAAGAGCAAAATCAATTTCGTTTATTTGTATAACTAGGACTACAGCAGGCAAGGTACCTGCTCTGCTAACCATATCTACATCTGTGAAACTAGAGAACTGGATGCGGTTCTCATGCTATTCTCCTCTACCTCAATGGCTTCCTTTTAGCATTTGCCTTTTTGATTTTTAACTTCCTCTGCTCTTTGTCTTAAAAGGAAAATTGGAACACTAACATTTACACACAGGCTCAGTATTGTATTACTTTAAAGTTAAAACGGAACCTGTCACATTTTTGGCTTTTATATCGTATCCATACTACCACTGCAGGTATAAAAAAGCTCAGTTTGCAAAATACTGTATCTACACTGTCCAAAATGGTGGAACTTGCAATTAAACGCAAAACCTACACGAATTTAGTATAAACATGAAAGCAGTTAGGATGCATCTCAAGTTCACCTTAAGTGCATCTAAAACGCATTTCGAAGTCAAAGATGAGCTTTTAATGCCATTTTGATGCACTTAAAATGTTTTAAGATTGTTACAAAGGAAATTTCGAAATGTTTAAAAATTATCAAAATTTGAAAGGAATTTTAAATATTTACTTTTTAAGTTATTAAAAATAGATAACTATAGATTTGGAAACGATTGAAAATTGTTAAAATAAGAGATTTTGAAGCATTTAAAAGTCTTTAAATAAGGAAATCGCGCATTTTATCTTATTCTAAGATTCTTAAAGTTTACAAAGAATGCTTTTATTTTTATATCATGAAAGATTACTATCAAAAATGTATTAACTCTAATAGCACTAATAAACTAACAAACTGCCAGGATAATTAAAAGACGATTTCTACAGGTTAAAAATTAAAATGTTGCGAGCTCGATGCTAATAAGTTAATTCAGTTAATCCGGTAATTATAGTTCATAATCGCGCAAAAGTGCAATCACACCTACGGATATCAACATTTAATTATCATTAGAGAAAAACTACGACGGGACTTTTAATTGCAGACACAATATTTCCTTATAATTTTAGATACCACATTTTGCACCTTCAACAGGGATTTATTTGCAGAAGCAGGGTGTCGAGGTACCGACAAACTTTTTTCAATTTTTTCTCCTCTTCCTCTGTTCCAAGAAATTAACGCTCAAGTTACTTTTTTGTTTTTACTTGTTCACTCTATGCTCTCTATGCCATATAATCTACCAGACTACATTCATAAACCCTTATTAAAGGCAAACGCCCACCCAAATATAGTTGTACCTAGCACAGCTATACATATAGCGACACTTTAACTATCTACTAGTAGTATAGTACATACTACTACCGTCTACGTGTACACAGTCCGTTGAAACGAACTTTGGGCATTTCAACTTTCAACTTTTTTTGCTACGTCTCCTACGCGTACACGTTTGGGGATGTTGTGCGCGTCTAATGCAGCGTAAGAAAGCTGAGTAATCATTGTATTTTTCTGGTGTCGTTTCTTTCCAAGCTTATTCCAACATTCCATTCTGTTTTCTATTCTTCCTAGACCGAATCCAACTCTTAAGGAAGACTCATCGAGCACATGATCAGCCTTTAGGACGAACGAAGAGAACTGGTTGAAGCAGACCAAGACCGTAACCAAGATCAAGAAGATGGCAAGACACTCAACGCATACATATACGTATCTTTTTCCACCAGAAAAAAACAGAAGAAAAAGCGTTCTTCTCCACCGACGAAATTAATACTAACTAAAAGCTGCTTGTAACAAGTATTCATGCTAATTCAAGTTGACGTTCCTGGAGTTCCTTTACATATCAAAACCACCTGGACCTATTAGGGTGCACTGTAAAAACTGCTGCATCCTAAAGTTTAAAAACCTTCTTGTATTTGGTGTAAATATGAACGCAATTTGGAATATCCAAAGTTCACCTAAAATGCGTATAAAAACCTAAAGTGCCTCTAAAGCGCATCTTGCACCCAAGTTGAGTTTTCCTTGCAGTTATGGTTCAAAGTTGTTAAAATACAAAATTTTGGACGTTTTATTTGTCAAAATAAGAATTTTGAAATGTTTTAAAATCGTTGAAATACGATTTGATAAGGTTCAAAATTGTTAAAATCGAAAATCTTGCAGTCCAAAATTCGTTTTTATTGCATTTTTGGTGCAGTTAAGGTGGATCATGACTGTCCTCATTTGTATACTAAATAAGTTTAGGTAGGCTTTTTTTAGACCCATTCTTCCCTGTCTTAAGGTTTTTTTTAGTTTTTACAGTGTGCATACTCGTACTTCTCGAGCACAGTTTATAAATTGTTACTGACGGTTATGATTCCTAATTTGTAGTCAGAGTACCAGTGACACAAATAATGAACTGCAATACGCTGCATGATAATACAACTAGGTACATAAACTCTTTAATGCATTTCTCCTCAGATGTCAGAAACTTACTTGTAGTTTAAAAACCCATCAAAAGTTCCACGTATTTAAAAACTTTGGATTCAATTACAATTTCTGCTACTGATCTGATCTGATCATAGTTCTTGCAGGAGCTCAGTCCTCAACAGCTGACAGGTTAATGGACTTTCAACTTTTAGCTTGTCACTTTGACAGATTAGGATACAATGCAATTATAGTGTGTTCATCGTTGCCGCCGTCATCGTCATCGCCTTATTCTTCCTTCTCCTCTTCTTCATCCTTTTCATCCATCTAAGTTTGGCAGACTATCAAACAACGTCTAATCTTATCTTGTCCTGTCTTAACAAGCTCACAAGAAAGACGGCTGCAGGACGAGTACCAGTAAGTATGTAAGTTCTTGAGTACTTTTCGGAGTTTGGTCTTCTCACTTAACTGAACTAAACTGGACTGAATAAGGTAATTGGACGTGGGAACCCACAGCAGAGAAGCGACCACACCGCGAGCTTCAACTTTGTTGAGTGTGCACTTAAACTTTCTGCATGTAACTTATACACTTGACTCTCTTCCTTCATAAACTAGCTGCAACGAATTAGCAGATTACCTCCCAAGGAATAAAACAGCTCCAAAAATAACTGGAAGAATGGCAAAAATGGAATAACTAACTGCGGTGCTTGTAAATTGCAATGATTATACTACATACGAGATACGAGTAGGTTTTGGGCCTTTTTCCCTGTTTCAAGATTCCATAGCCTTTACATCGTAGCCACTTTACTCGTTGTCCGTTCAGGAAATAGGATATCGCCTTGATTGTGATTTCACAGCGAGACTGAGTAGAATGCCATTGTGTTTTAAAATAAAAAATGACCATAGATTTAGGAATAAATTAGATTCTTCTTACCCATGTCTTCCTCAGGTTGAGCAAAGTAGTTGATGAGATCCTCGAGACACATGACCATTTCCCCGAGATTCACACTTTTAAAAAATAGAGCAGGCTGTCGATTTACTTGCAAAGCCTCTAAACCCCTGTGGAAAAAAATAGGTGTTACAACCATATGCGATGTCACAGTATAAAAGGTCGAATCATATACATATACTTAAACATATAAGATATAGAAGGGTCATGTTTCATGGTTCACGGTCAGAAAGGGAAACAATATGCTGCAAGTTATCGATTCAAGACCAAGAGCAAGACCCTGCGAGAGAAGAGAGCACATGGATTCAAATCCACGAAAGTGCAAAACGGAAGCCAGGAGCCCCGTAAACTAGTGGGATATTTGTAGAACGAGCGTGCGAGAGAGAGCGACAGGGTGAGATGCATATGGAGCTTCATTACGGGAAATTGGAAATTGGTGTGCATGCACACGCATCTTCGGGATTTCCAGTTTCATTTTCAATTTCAGCACATGTCTCTTTTCTCAGTGCAAGTCGGTGCATATGGATGTACATATCTATACGCTTCCTTATTTATTATTGCGATTACTTGTGAAAGCCTCGTAAAAACTACCTTTTCCTTCTCCACTCCTTTGCTTAACCCAATTTACTAAAAAAGCTCACATTCTTGGGGAATGAATTTCACTGACATTGTGTGCAGGGGAACAGAAGGTGCCTCCTCTATTTAATTTAGTATATGGAACGTATACCTACTTCTTATACATGAGTTCAAACCGGAGTATCTTCATGGAAAGCATTATGGAAATATTATCATTTGGATTTTTCACTTTTCATCTTCAAATGTCACTTTCTCTGTTTATAAGAAAAAAGTAGCTTGTTAGTGAAAATGTGAATGTAGGTAGCCATCCGAACATTTTGATTTGTACGCGCGGGTTACTATTGCTTTTATAATTAAAAACCAGGCAAATAGTGAACACATTTTTTAAAAGTTTTTACGTCTACATAGTCCTAGGATCTAATGAAACTTGGGTTTAAAAGAAACTCCCAGTCGTTCTATGTTGGTCCTTTTCAAGTATAATTGCTGCATTTTGCAATTTAACAAGTGAAAAAAAGTTTAATATGTCTTGAAAACGACACAGATTGTGCAGCTCAAACTTTGTCGATTTATTCAGGTACATAGTTACTTGAATATAACATTTATCGTGGAAAAACGCCACCTGCAAATGTCCTCGACGTGGGTACTTAATGTAACATTTACATGTTTTGCTTCTAATTTTTTCGCGTCTGCTAAATGCGATAAAGACAAAATTTGCTGATAAAATCGCCGTGATGCAATCAAAAACTACATATAATGCAATGACTGTCTATACCTATAGACAGTACCAGTGCCAGTGCAGCAGAATCATTTGAGCACGACACGGTACTGACAAGCATAATGTGAAAAGTAAAGTATGCCAAGCATCTCCAGAAAAATGAATTTCATTTGAATATAAGATGACGTCTCGAGTCCATAAAGTGCATAGAAACCCAAAGCCAAAGCCTTTCCTTTCAAGATTAGGAAAAAACGGGTAAAACTTTATGCTCTGCCGTTCTAGCACTCGTACTCGTACTTGTTCGTACGGGAGGAAGTGTTGTCAAAATCACAAAAAAGTAAGAGCTTCAAAGCTGACAATAAGAGGGCTATTGTACTTTAGTTTCCTAGGTACAATAGAACCTCCGTATCTATGTAGGTATGTATGTGTAGTATATACGTACATAACCAAATCTTGGCTGTAGTCATATCGGTACTGGTACCGGTACCGGGAGTCGGAAGTAGTAAAGTATACTTTGTACTATGTATATACTGTACTTGGCATACATAGAAACTCAAAAAGAATAGGCACATACTTGATAAAACGTGTAAAGAGTGATGAGCATTTGCGGATAACACGAGCCGTCCGAGATTCTTCCTCCTGACTTCTGCTAAATTCCAGTCCATCGTCCATCTTGCCTTCCTCATGAAGAATGGCTTGCTTCTCCTCCACTTTTCCCACGCCTTTCTTCTTGGTCTCATAGGTCTACACGAAACAGTAAATCAGTGCAAACAAATACATACATATGTGAACACGTTACTTAAACAAACTTGTTATTGGCATTGGTTTCGGCAAGTAAAACGTCAGCAAAAAAACATCCGCAGATCATTTGATTCTGGTTGTATGTCTGGGAAAAGTGGGTAAGTGGCAAGTGGACAATTTAAATCCTCATGCATGGGAAAGCAAGAATTTTATATGTATATGTGATTTATTTCTAGGTTACCTTGTAGGACAGCCACAGTCCACTTTCAGTGTGCTGAACAATCACGGTACTGTCTCCGTATTTTATGACTGCGCTGCCAATCACTTCCAAATCCTTGTCCTCCAATACTGTCTTCTGGTCATCCTTTTCTTGCCGTAGGCAGAAGGATGTGGACGCTAGGGTTGATTCGTTTCTAGTCATACCATACAATGCAATACAGGCATGAGAAAGATTGGGTAAGTAACTTTAAAGCCTGGGAGTAACTTTTCCTATTTCAATGCAAAATAGGTAGGCAAGTCAACAGCAGTGAATTAAAGAAACGAAACGTTGGCATTTATTTTCTGTTAACTTCTAAAGAATTCCAATTTGTTTCGAAAATCTTTTCATTTTTTTATTATTTTAATTCATATGAATCTGTAATTATTTTTATGCTCATTTCAATAATGCTTTAAAAACGTCTTTAAACGATAAAATTCAAAAAGTCACATATTCCCGCCTTTTTTAAATTTATCAGTTGAAGATTATCTGGGCCCTGATATATGTATCTTTAAATTCTAAACTATTCCAGAGATTAATTTAAAAATGAGAGTTGTGTCTAGCAAATGAAGTGTAAAATATTTCTCAATAAGCTTTCCAGACACTTTTTCTCTAAGGCTGGGAGAAAAGGAATTGAGATCTAAGAGAATGCAGAAACATGAAGCAGAGCAAGGGTAGGACCAACCTGTGGATGAGTATTAATTCATTGTTATCGTTGACACCCAGATATCGTCCTGTCGTAATGTGCTTGATCCTCATGGGATGAAGCCAATTGATAAATCCACCGGCCCATTTGGTGCGAGCAAGTTCCAGCCTCCATAGTGAACGTGCTTGACTCACCACTTCGCCCCCCTCGTAAATCACCATGCTATGTATAGACAAAAACGTGAGCAGAACCCATACACATTTCACAATCATTATATTTACTTGAAGCTACTATGCCTCCTAATATATACACAGGTACATACAGGTACACAGGACATGTAAGTAAACGAATGTAAGACAATAAAAAATGGAATTTATCTCTGAACCAAAATGTTGAGGTTGGCTCTTGCTATTTTACAGTTTCAAAAAACGTGAAATCAGAATTTATGAACTTGCTCAATACGGTAATTATCGGCAACGTTTTACATCTTTTTATAAACTTGCAATCTAATAGAATTTACAGCTGACATTTTTCACTTTTTCAAATGCAGAAATGAGAAATGTTTTTAAAATTTGAAGAACACGCAACGTATAGTAGCATTTTGATCATTTTTAATAATAGTAAATTAGAATGTTTTAAACAAACTAACTTTCAACAGCTTAAGCTATAGAACGTTTTTAAAAACAATTAAACGTACTAGAGCTTGATACTCGCGCTCAAAAATAAAAAAAGACAAGTCCGACAGTTTACTTTTCTTTCAACAATACAATTTTAGAACTGCGTATGCCATTCCCTGAACACAGTAAACCTAAACCAAACATCTCTATCTTAATTCAATCGCAAGTAAAACGCATCTCTACATGCATGCGACACCCTTTCGTACAAGTAAAGCACGCGTCAGATTGAAATGTGAGTGAAAGTGTGCGAATGATTTGGATATACGATTTAAGATAAAATCCAAACGTTATGACTGACGTAAATATGCTAACTCACTTTTGATCGGGCTGCTCGGACCACGTTGGTGGTATAGTAAGACATTCATCACCACCGTGGAAAAATCGAAGCACCTCTCCACCAAAGACGAAACCTGTAGGACGCAAACAAACACACGTGAAACTTCATATCCTAGAAGAACATGAAAAACGTACGATTTTCACATTATTAGCCTGAGGGACAAAGGGTTTTACATCACAGTCTACATCAAGACAGCATGCAGACTGTCTAACCAAAGTTACGCAGGAATCGAACCCGAACCATGCCAAACCAAAGTCAAAGTCAAGTCAAATTCGAGCTGAACTAAAATCGAATCGAAGTATACACTGCAGATATTCAATTCAGTCGTCAATAATGCCATCAATGGACCGATAGGAGCTATAGTATAGCATGTAGTTACATAGTTCCATTTTGTCTACAATTTGAGTTTAAGGTGGTTCTGCATATATCAGTAGTCAGTTGTGCTTGTGGAAGTTACAGTGGTCCACGCACACAAAGAGGAAGAAGAAAACGACGACGACTACGACGAAGAGCAAGACGAAATAATGGAGAGTAAATTCAAAGTTTTATGTCTGGCCCAATCGATTACCCATCCTTTATATCTCCCCTATTCACGTTCTTCCCTTATCCTCTTTTCTCCACGCACTACTTTTTTTCATACCTCGCAATTTTACATGACGTGACGAACACAATCCTACATACTCTGCTACCCATTCCCTTTCTCCCCATTCAAAACCAGTCAAGTACAAAGCCTGTTTCCTACTACTTTCCTTCCGTTCAAGTAAACCATTCTGCTCATACACACGCAAAATAAAACTGAGCTAAACTCCCAAATTCGGAAATCCCGACCCGATGTTTTGCATATATGAGTAAAGCGGCACGTAAATGCAAAATATAAAGTCAAATTCCAAGTTCAATATCGAAAGATATTTCCATAAATCTCAATTTTTGCAGTCACCAGCAGATGATTCAGATTCCGCTGTAGCCTCGGTTTCGGTTTTGAAAATCTACAAAGAAATTGCTACGGCGCTGAAAGTTTAAACTTCAAAAGTGAAGTTTGCATTTGGACTTTTGACTTTGAACTGGCAAATACCAATGAACTTTTGAACTTTGCTTCGATTTGGTTTGGTTTGGTTTGGTTCGATTGAAACTTGGAAATGGCACAAAATAAAATAAAATAAAATAGAATGAGGCAAAATACTCTAGTAAATTGATTTAGAGTTCGAAGTTTGGTTCACTCACCCACATTCTTCACCCTACTGAGTCCAGTACCAAAGGGTTGCACGGACCATTGGGTTCCATGGAAAGATGCATTCACAATTGATTGATCATTTTGTTTCGTAGTGTGCTACATGTACACATACAAACATGTAACAAACTTCAACATTAATAGCTCCATTAAAGATTTAGTTTGAAGAAAGGAATGCAATTGGGAACGCTATCATAATGATTACCTATGATTGTATTATTACAGCTTGTACCTACCAGTAGAAATTTAAGTTTATAGATACCTAATTTTAGTTCAGGCAGCTGTTTTTTTTACAAAGAAAATTTGTTCACAATAGAAAAACAGTTGTCTCGGTACTCTTGGACATGCTAGGGTTTATAGTGGGAGAGCACGAAAGGATAGAAGTGGATTTGAATTATAGACAAGACAATATTATAAATATATCTGTGATAGTAGGTATTTTGCTGTGACGATAATAATTTCAAGAAAGAAAATGAGGACAGTAACAATAGTAGTAAAAGACAATTTACCAAATATCGCTCAGTAGCAACTGACACGAGAATCAAGTCGTCACCGACTCGAACCTTTTCACCTTCAGAACGTTGCTTGGATGCTGGATGAACAGTCCACCAACAGGCTTCACCTATTTGTCGGGTTTAGATTTATTTAACAAGTTATTGTAATTATCGTTCCCCGTGCTCATTTTCACACATGCATTAGTACGACTATATCATTATGTCGTATACTATGTACTTTTCATAGCTTATTTGTAGACTAAATGTTTTAATTTGTCTGAGATTTAATTTTCAGTTTTCGGAGCCTCTTTTAGGAGTGCTTTTTACATCTTCTAATGATTATGAAAAATTAGCTTATATGAGGAAAAATAACGCTGTGCCTAATGTCAATCACATTGAAGCTTTGCATTTACCATCCCCTAAAGGTTACAATTCCAATTGCTCCCCATGGAATACGCAAAAATATTTGTAATCAATTAAATTTTCCCTGTATTAAAATTAGATTCGAATTTTTCATTCAATTGACAGTCTGAAATTTTTGCTGTACTTGCAAATATGAGTAATTTGAATTAGCGTTCTATTTGTTCACAAATAAGGATTTAACAAAGGTTTTAACACGAAAGTTTCAGCTTGATGAAAACTTTTCATGTTTATAAAGCATAATTGACAGCATGACCTATGCTAATTCAGTTTTGGTTCTTTGAGGTCTCTGGTTAAAATAGGCCCTGCTTTATTTCCTATACTAATACATACATATGTAATATCGAAGCTTAAAATCTGTCAAAAGCAGAGCAAAGCAACACCTTACCTTGTGAATGTTCCTGAAGACCCACGTCGAAAGCAAGCTTATCATTGGATGAACTGGTGGATAAGCAAGCCAGGTACTGCAACCAATCATTTTCGCAAGTCATTAATTATTAAACTCGGCAAATACTGCAAGACTTTGACTTATGCAGGCATTCTTTCCCCTTGCATAACAATTTCTTATCGGTATGTAATCTTCATTCCATTGTAATTTTGTATTATACAATACGTATTACAGTGACGGTAAGAGTACATATGACTTACATAGGTAAACGCAAAGGAATTCCACACACATACATACATGTACGTATATGCATCCGCGGTACATAAATAATCATATAATTAATTTAAGTCGACATACCATATTACTGTTTTGATGTCCCAGAAGAATAGCATTGCCATACAATAGGGTTCTGTGTCCCGATCCCGTTCCTTTACCCTACATTCCCCAAGTAATTACACACCAAATATTTATAGTCACCACCAAACCAAATACACATTATGATGATGAACATGCACTTGACTCTTTCCCTGTCCTTATCACTATCACGCATACATAAGTCTCCATTATTACACAGGATCACGCTGAGGATCAACATTTGCATTACGAGTAGGATCAGGATCATGAGCAGAATAAGGCTTGAGGAAGGACCAGGACAGGATTTCGGATTTGGATTTGAATTTGAATTCCTACCAACATAAGGATACTAAATGAAAACATATTTATGTCCTAATCAAATACATATTGTAGGTAATTGGGCTATTCCGCATCCAAATGGGGCTATATTAGGGATGAATATTAAATTAATCCCGACGGACTTAACTCAAGTCAGGTGGAGTGGAATCATCATCATTATTAAAATCCGTCTGAAAGACCAAAGAGGAAATCGGTCGAGTATTTAACGTGCAATTATGAAGGCAATAGTAATTCTTGTACCTATAGTTAATTGCTGCCCACGGCATTTTGCAATGCACTATAATGCAATAAAGATATATACAGATATATACAATGTATTAAACATTGTAAATTGCAGCTATATATATATATGCATATATGTACTTATGTATCGTAGTGCATTCTAATTTGACATGGCTATGACTGTGCGAAGAGCGAATGATTTATTGCATTTGTCATGTAGCACTATTATACTCTGGTGAAAGTGAAGTAAGGCACGCAGCAATAGCAATATGGGGAAAGTAAATGCAGAAATAAATTGAAAAGCAAGCTGCTGCTGCTGCTGCTGGTGCTGTTGTTATTGTTCCATGTCTATCTAGCCAGATAATATTTCTACCGCTGCGCTGTGCTTTATATTATAAGAAGAACTGGATGGTGGTCCTACATCCGCAACATGTAATTATTCCCATCTGTTTCAACAGAGACTTGTGTACGTAATTATACAAGTACACAATACTTTGCATCATTTTCGACGAGCACAAATTCTAGGTAATTACACCGTATACATGAAAAGCTTTACCTACTGGATTTATCGTAGACTTACACCCAGACAATGTAATGTCTGGTACCTGGAAAATGTAAGACTAGCCAGAATTTCAGTAGTTCGGATTTTGTTATTTCGGCATTTAGGTTTCTCACTGTTCCTCGATTTGGTTTGTTTGACGCAAACCTGCCTCAAAATAGGACCAGGTCTAACGCAAGACTCATCGTCTATATCAAAATCAACATGGACATCGACAAAAGCGTTACCTTTCCTTGCCGTTATGTTATTAAATAATTATATGAGCAATTCAGCCCGATAAAGACGGACGAGCAGAAAACACTATAGCACTATGATAGGATAGCGTGCAGAGGAACAGAAAGCTTGTGGGTGTCGACTTGGGTTTTAGAAGGCTGTTTACTGTTCTTCACCTTAATTAATCTTTGTATACTGTCTATATTTACTATTAATTAATGTTGGAAGCCGTAAGCAATATGCATACCGAGGTAGGGAGGTTAATAGTGCAGTGCAGTGCCTCCCTTATGCATAAGATATGTACCACCTGCCAGTGTATATCTTTGTAGATATACAGTTAATACCTCTGGATTTAGGCTACCACATTTCGTATTCACCACAAGGGTACAATACAATTCATTACAATACATGTGTATGTAGTAAAATACAATACACACGTTCACATAAAAGTTACATACACAGACGGGAATTGGAAAATGCAGACACAATTTAAGTCAGTGCTGTCATATCATTAGTACTAATACATCAACTAGTGAATAAGAACATAGAATACCCATCTATAACTAAACACCTATACGGAATACGTATGTAGGTAGATATACAGCTGAACAAATCAACATTGTGCCGATGCTGAGTTTCGGTTCCTAATTGGTAGTAGTTGCAGTACGTATAGATGTAAGTGACGTTCATAGACAAGCAGACCAATTGTATTTCTAAACGTATTAATGAAATTTTACTTGAAAGTCTGCATCAGTAGGTATATCCATTACACAATGTTTTTATACTGTCCTTGTTCAAGGTAACGTCTTAATATTTAAATTATTATCTTCGATGCAGTAGAGCGCATGTGATAATTTATTAAAGCCTGGAAAGTGAAGGTAGTATGTAGAAGTAGAATGGTTTAAATTCGCTTTTTTGAAAAAGCTGTAAATCTTCTATCGTGTTGCAGTAGTATAATTTTAAATATCTCTAAAGACACGTAAATTAAAGTCCTGCAAAATCTAAATGGTGCTATGGTATAAATATAATATCTTAGGACCAAATGGAATATTCAATGGTTTTTGAGACGCTTCTAAGTTATTGGTAGGTGATTTACAGCGTTTTTGGAGTAATACGGTCCATAGATACCCAACTACCTATATATCATTTTACCTTTTGCAGTTTAGATTTTTTTAACTGTATTTTTTTTTAATCTTGTAAATGCCCTTGTACAAAATGGGTTCCTAGATTTTACTTGGGAATAAAGTAGTTAAAACTAATACTTTTTTCAGAAGCGTGTTAGCAGGACTTTATGCCGCTTTTTACATACGTAAGAAAAACGGTGTTTATAGCGTGCATTCAGGTTTTTTAATGGAAGCAACTCATTTTGATTGATACTGCTAAAAAAATCTGAGAATAGGTCGTTTTGCTCGTTCAAAACTACGCGTCAAAAGAATTTCCAGTGATTATAAAAATAAGTTCGACAATATTTTTTTTCTTTGGAATCTTGGGAAATATGTACCTACATAGGATCGCAGCAATTTAAAATCTTGGTTTTTAAGGGGAACAAAAAGATTTAATTCTGAAAGCGCATGTAAAAAGAACTCACTAGGTACTCTTTCCGGAAGTGTGTGGATGAGCTTAAAAAACTTGACCTAGGTCAAGCATCTCTTTATACCTTCAACAGTGACAATATAACTATGTAATGAATTCTAACATATGTAAGCACAATCATATCAGAGACATTGACCACTCTATCGTATGTTAGTATTATGTTAGTATCATAGCAATATAAAACGTACAACGAAATAAAACTAAATTCACGTAGGTACACTAAAATACATCAAAATAGTAATATACTAGTTGTTACACAGTAAACAATCACATTTGTCCACACAAGACAGATTTATGTGGGCAATCGCATGAATAACATGAGCACGGACACACGCACACTGCTATTTATATATAATTTGATTGTACGACACGTACCACCCAACAGATTCTCACAGTGTTATTACATTATCCCGGTTTCAAACGCGCACTCATTTCAGTATCAACTAATATGTGTGTAGGTACTCGCGATTTGCACGGTACAATATTAAATAATGACACCAGGCTGGAAACGATGTAAACTACCCACCTGCCGATGTGTAGTTGCAAACTTCAAACAAGGCACTGATACCGGGATATTATTTACATCTCAAATCAAACGCATGGCCAGAAGTAAAACAACGCTACATTTAACACTAAAACAAATACACAACAATATACAATGTAATTATTAATATTTAAGATGACGAACATACATATTAGATTGAAATATAATTCCAGTACAGTGTAATCTACTACTAGCAACAGTTATCATTTAACGAATACAGATAGTACGTACCTACATATTATTGACAACAAACTGGCACAAGAAATACATTAGGTTATTACTACATACATCAAACTTATAATTATTAGAACAATAAACATTCACGAAACCTGGAAATTATGGAAGTGCGTAAAATGTAGAGCTAACGTTGAACTTTCACCCTGCGATTTGCTGATAAGATGCTTTTAATTTATCTTAATTGTATCGCGGACGTCAATTATTTTGGTTGCGAGATAATAAACTAACGAGAACGAGATGATAAACTTTCCGTACAGTGTGCTAAGTAGCCAAAGAAATTCTTACAAAAATGCTTGCAAAAGCTATAGCAAGTTATAACAAAGGAGCATTCCAGCTTTTTGCAAATACATGTGGCTGAAACTGAGGGGTTTCGAAGTCTTTAATTCTTGACCTTCCAAAGCTTTACATTGCACTTATTGAATGATTTCAAAAACTTCTATTCATTGCATTCAGAAATTGTTTTTTGTGCTCAAAGGTTATTTTTATAAGAGGGGAAACATTTTAATTATCCACTCTCCAAAATGGAGACATCATCAGTAGCGGAAACTAATGCGCTATGCAGGAAAATCAGTTACGTAGGTATGTAAAGAATATTTTGAGTTTCTTTGCGGACCTGGAACTTGTACATGATAAATTTCTAAGCAAAGGCAATATAAGAAAACAGACGCAGGTATTCATTTACACTGCTTACTCTTTCTTCATTATAGAATAGCCAACTTTTGGCATTATTAATCTACCATTTACGGTATATGAAACGATAAAATATTAAGGAACTTTAAGTGACCGTAACTTTGTTAATGCTCGACAAGGCACCATTAACATGGAAAGAGGGAAGTTGTAGACTTTATTTTATGTCAGAAACGTCAATACATTTGGACGCAAGAAATACATTAAAGATTCAGGTGCTGTGGCTTGTCTCAGTGTTGACTGATTTTATAGGAAGGAAGCAAACAAACTTCGCTTTCTCCCTTTTCCTACCTTGTCTTCACTTGACTGAGACGAAATTTAAGCACCTCAAAACTTCAAGTAAATTCCAGTCTATAAAGATAGTTAAATTCTTTTTGCAATGGACGATGGTCGAAACTTTCCAAAGATGGCTTGTCTCTTAAGAAGACCAGTACCTAATGGGGTATGGCAAGCTCTCACAAGTATTAAAAGATGACCCGGACCCTGATTTGAAGTTTTACGGTAAAAGCATAATAATTCCAGGCAACAGTTTTACCTTCAAATACACACTTACTTGTATTACATACAACTCAAGCATAGAATAATAATACATTCGAGACCTCTATTATACGTCTGGAATGCATAAACTTTGAAGAAGCCAACCAAAAGTTTGTCTGCCCGCCTGAAATCTTATTCCGTTGAGAGGTTTTTGGAATATAGATGTGTAAAATGAAATGATGCAGCTAAGTACATTATATCGTATCATCGTTAAAGCGAAAGCAAAAGTCATAGCTGCAGTTTCACTTACACAAGTAAACCTAGGCATTTGCAATTTTTCTAAAGCAAAACTACCTACCTGGACTACCGCAGTTACAATGATCAAATAACTTTTTTGTCTCCAGTTATATTATTAAAAAAACACTTGCAGCTGTCTTGATTTGCTCCTTTGAACATGAAGAAAGTTCAAAATGTCCTATGTATGTATGTCAGAAAAATATAAAATGACCCAATAAATACGTATTTCAAAAGAGGGGGAAAGATCCTACGCATGTATGTAATTCGTAAAAGTACAAAATTTCCTAAACACGGATTTCAGATACGTGTATAGGTTTCTAAACTTGCTAGTATTTCAGTAAGGTGTAAATGTAAAACATAATGAATGCGTATTTCAAAAAGGTTCAAAATGTTCTGCATATGCACATATTTTGGAATAGTATAAAACGGACTAAATAAGTGTTTCAGAAAATATAAAACGTCCTAAATAGAAATTTTAGAATGGTATAAAACGGCCAAAATACGCCTTTCCCAAAATCGAATTTCTTTCTAAACATGAGTGGGCATATACTTGAATTAAATGTAAAACGTAGCGAATTCGCATTTCAAAAAACTATAAAACGTTCTAAATACATTGGATTTTCAGGAAACTGCGTAACACCCTAAATAGTTTCACCAACTTGGTACACACGTAATACATAGCATAGATCGCAGGAAAAGCTAAAAGATTAAGATACTCATTTTTGAACCACAGCGACAATAACAAACGATCTGAGCACAGAGAATCCACTTTGCTGGCAACACTAAGGAAAACACTAATACCGTGGTTGATTACACAGCTATATTAGAATGGTTCCTAACAGATTTTCCACTTGAATTAAATTCAGCCCAACTGAGTATTTCCAATGGCAAAATAGTACTACTACTACTACCTACTTCAGTTTATAGACATTAGAGTAAGAAGGCTGATTCCACACATTCATACATTATGCGTATGATCAATGAAACTTAGAAAACATCGATTATTTACTGCAGCAAAAGGGCATTGAAGGAACAACAGTTTACTCTTTACTACGCACACTGAAACACACACACATACACACATTCGTTACATAGACAGGCTCAGAACACACAAATAACACTATAAAGATACAACACTTGTTTTATATGTTTCATGGGCAGTCCCACGTCCCACCTGTGCAATTTAAGTTCCACTAGAGAAAGAAACTGGATATATAGACCTATATTATGTATCCCTAAAGAAACTACTTCGCAAATTAATTTCTATATACTATTTCTTTCGCTAGGAAATGAACGGGTAAAAAAGGAGCAGATAAACACTCCGATGTAGCCCGTATATTTTTTCTCCGAAATACACATAGGTATTGTAGAATTCACTGCAGATAATTTTTCCTGATAGAACTTTCTCCGATATTTTCATTACTTTTAGTAGCGGGCTGTCGTATTTAGAAGAATTTGTAATTTCACCCACTAGCTCTGCTTTTTAGGTATGTATATAATTACGTACATACCGTACCGGCGCACTCATAGCCCCCCTCCGAATACTACCCCACCCCCCAACTTTTGTGACATCTTTACTCTATAACCCCATACCCAAATAAAGCCCCATACCTTTTTTGTCTGATAATCTATTTTTAATTCATACTATTAAATACACGGAATGCATAACTAGTAAGCCAGGAACAGAAATTCTATGGTGATTTTTGGAGCACAGAACAAAGAAACTACCTGTGTCCAGACGCTTGGTGACCAAAACAGTATTAAACTGTTCAAAAAATGACCAATTTTGAAGAATTAGCTCAATTTTGTGAACAATTTTATATTTTTTTATTTTCGTGATTGCTTTTTATGCTATCCAAATAAAACCCCCTACTCGAATACTACCCCAGGTTTTTGACAATTTTTTTTCGTTTTTTACTCTACTACCCCAGGGGTTATGAGTGCGCCGGTACGGTATATATATATTGTGTTGAGATGCAGAACACCAGTGATAAGAGGAGATACATACATATGTAGTCCGCAGACAGAAAAAATACTCATGGTCCATGTGTTCTGCGTAATAGTTAACGGCTAACAATTATTTTTATGCCAGACATAATCCAACTACTCACGACGGCGTAGGGATGAGGAAACAGCCGAGATAGACTAGACGAGAAATTCACCGGTGGCATTACCATTACGTTAGACAATTACGGGGCAGTGGAGTGCTGGGGAAAAACAACAAACCACATAATATGATTATAGCATAATGCACACTCAACTCGCCGACAAGGAACACAGAACCAAAGGGATTCATTCGAGGTCGTTTGAAACGCAAGCACAGTACTGTGCGTCGAACTCGACTTCAGCTTCGTTTTCAGTTCTACTCATTCACACACAAAATGGTACTCGGCACAAGCTTAAAACAACAACAGAAGACAGACACTGACATGTCGAAGGACGAACGAAAATAGTGTAGATATACAATGACCTGCCTCCTCCTTGCCCGGTTCACATGGTAGAGCTAACTGAAGGTGTAAAACAGGATATATTTAATTTTTCATTAAATTTCAAAAATCATTTTATCAGTATCCGTGGTGTTGCAATTATAAAAGTAAGCCAAAGACATTCAATTTTGTTAGAAGCGGATACGATACCTCAGTTCTGCATAAACCAAAACCTCTTGTTTTCAGGCTTTTAAAACATGTAACTTTCAAACGTCTGAAAACAAGAGGTTTTGAAACGTACAACTTAACACTTAAAATTCGATATCCTAACTCAATTTTTTCTTTTGAATAAAGTGTTTGTAAAATACTCTGTAAAAACGAAAGAATTTTAAAACAGGAAAGAATGTATTTAAAACACCAAAAATTTACGCGTGTTTAATGTAATTACGAGCGCAGCTAGGATGCATTTTAAGTGCAACAAAAGCGCATTAAAACGCATCTAGGACTGCAAAATGAGACTTAGTTGCACTTTAGGTGAACTTGATTTGCATCCTAACTGCGGTCATAACTAAATACAAGTGTGTTTTTGGAATTTTAGATGCAACAATTTTTAAAGTGAACTTACAAAAAAAAATGCTATTCCACCTCAATTATGATTTTGCACATTTCAAGAAAATAGAATCTCCTGACACACTTGCAAAAATTGATTGATGTCAAAATACCAGTATCAGTATGTTGCTTTAATGAAGATAAGAGAAAAACATCTATGTCTCACGTCTTGCACGCCCCAGTCAAAATTATCATAATATAAACCACCTAATCCTCCTTCTGAAACACTTTCCGCCAAGCGTCAATAGTGCGTGTGTAGCTTATGCAATGTCAATATTGCATTAAACGGGATTTTCATCGATAAACTTCATACCTCTCTGTACATACAGATAGGTATGCAAGGAATTTACGTATCAATGCCAATCATGTCCTCTAAATTACATACCGCGCCTAAAACACCATTATAAGATTGGAATTTCTTGATACAAACCACCTTTCTATCCGTTTGGGATTCGATTAGGTGAGCTCAAAGTAAATTTATATTAAATAGTAAGGATGGCCACGGTTCGAGTCAAACCGAACAATTTCGAGTCGGTTCGAGTTTCGGTTCGGTTCGAATGCGATAATTAACCGAACCGAAGATATTTTTTTCGGTTCGGTTGCTTCTTTTAACTAACCGAAAAAATTTCGAGT
>JAAXYX010000630.1:0-34008 GCA_036851915.1 Ptenothrix huangshanensis | reverse complement strand
ACTAACTTGTAACACTCTACTCAATTAAAGCCAATTGAATAAAAGTAAAATGAATAAAATGATTCTAGTGATGATAGCAGTCACAACCTGCTTTGCTTTCTCCATAACTCAATTACCGAGATAATTGTGACATGCTCGGACATGACTCTAACCTCGGAATTCCATCTGGAGAACTCATGAATAACTTCTAATCAGCATTATGCACTTTGACTATTGACATGAGACAAAGAAAGTAAAAGAGAAAGCGGGTAAAGTGGAGGGAAAGAAAGGATTGCGAGTGAAAGTTAGGAGAAAGTTGGGTGAAAGTGGAAGAAAGCAAGGTGAAAGTGATGGTGGCTTATGAATAGTGGTGAGATGAGAATGACTAGGAATTAGAAAGGAATGAGAAAGTGTGCAAATAGATTGTGGTTTGAGAACCTGGGCGACAGGAGAGACGTAAGGAGGGATTCTCTAAGTCTTGTTTGAGAACTCTGTCGCTTGAGAATGAAAGAGTCCTGACTGTGACACTGTCCAAAGTGTCGGGTCTTCGGACTGCTGTCCTGACTGCTCCCACAACTAGCCGATTGCGAGGAGGACGATTGGGACGACGTCTGCTCCTCTGGCTGACTCCCGTACAAAGTTAATTTTCGGAGGTCAAGTGGACGGAAATTACTGTGGAATTTCCGGACAAAACTTGGAGTTGTGGGCAGAGAGGCGGGCAGTGGGCCACCGTTCAAACCAACGCCACCGCCGCCGCCACCAATTCCTCGTCCCATCGTCGACTGATTCTCACACGACATCATCATTCACTGGACGCGTTGTCTCAATATCTCCCTCCTGATCACACACAACGACAACCGCACTTTCTCTCTGCAATTCCACCAATTCCTTCAACCAACTGCTTTCCCAATTCTTGGGCGAAGAAACCAAGAGAAAATAAACAAGACACGTCTGCACAAACTGGAGTTGCAACCTGAAATCTTCACATTTTCTCTTGTTGCGAAAGACAGGAGAAATCACAAGAAAGATGGACTATAATTGTAATTGTCAGAGAAAGCTGGAAATGTAATTGAATGTGACTGAGCGTGGACTGAGGAACGGGGAGAAAGTTGAGAGCAGGGAAAGTTGGTTGGGATCGGAGCGTTGGTGAGTAGATGTGATTGGTAGAGAGGAGTGGAAGGAACTAAGTGCGGACGGAAATTGTAGTGGGGATTTTGTAGCGAGTCGTGTGTGTTTTCGGTGAGAGTCTAACTATCTCTCCGAGTCTCGAGCTCTCGTTCTCTTCTCAGTGGAAAGGTGGGCTTGGAGTTGGAGGAAATTGATGAGAGAGTCACATCAGAGGAACTGGCAAGGCATGGCATGGCATGGCATGGCATGAGAGAGACGGTTGCGTAGCTGTGCGTGTTTCTACCTTCCTCACCAACAGTCGCCTTCTCCACTTTCCCTTCCAATTCCGACCACCAACAAAAACACACTTCCCCTACTCGCTCCGTATCCTTTCCATATTTTCAATCTGGATCCTTAAGCCATATAAGCCAAGAGTCAGCCTCGCGCTATATCCATCCAACTCCTGGCTCATTTCCCTTCTAGCGAATCATATAAATACCAAGTCGTCCAACCTTCTCTCTTTTTCCTTGAGCTTCAGCTGCCTTCGTCAACCTCAAATAAGTTGAATCCTCAACTCGCTCACCTCACCTCACCGTACCTACCTCATCCAACTCTTCCCCTTCTTACTTTCTCCTCCGTATCATCTCCATCTCACGCTTTCTTTCTCCCCTCCACAAAATCCTAATTCCATTTCTACCTTCATTAGCATTTTCCCCACTAATCATCCCTCCACTCTCAAATCATCAATTCGCGCTCCAGGATTTTCTACTACTCTGTCCAAACTCCTTTTGAAAACAACGTTGCGTTTTTCATTTCCTTTTCCAAGTTACAGCACAGCAGAACATATTTGAATGGAAGGGGAAGAATGCGAGTGATTACATTGAATGGAGCACTTTTGAAAATGTTAATCTACCCTGTGGTATCATGGTTCGGTCTTGATGCCAAATCCAACAGAGTATGCATGAACATATGAGCGCATAGACATGGATGGGGGGCATTGTATTGATTTTCCAGAGCTACACTAACTTTCCCGCCTTCAGTCCTGACAGTCGTTCCAACTTTGATTTTCAATTCGCAAATTTGATCAAAATTCAATTAATTATTAATTGCTCTTTCGTGTACAGCATTATTTCTGGGAATTAAAGACAGCCTTGGATCGGAGTGCAATTATTTTGTTCGATTTGTGCGAGCGAATCCGGCTCTCGTGCCCTTGTCCTTGGGTGATGTGGGAAGTCAAATGCTAAACCGGAGGGAGAGATGAAATGGATTTTTTGGTTTTAATTTGGTTTTGGACAAGTGGAATGAGATTGAAGGGAGAGCGAAGGAGCAGAGAGATATGAGGGAATAGGAATCTTGAGAAGATTCTCCAATGCCTGCATACCGCCACAACAGAGACAAAGGTGTCAAGGAGATTCACGAATTCTTTAGCAAGATTTGAATTCCAGAGGCGGGAGCAGCGACAGGTTTTGTCTTGATGAAAAATGCTTTTAAAAATCCAAACATTGACACCTACGACTACGACCGAATGTGGAGAAAGTTTAATAAAACAGAATGAATGCATTTTTGGGAGTGAGACGTCGACTTGAAGTTCTCTTCTCTTCCCTTCTCTTCTCTTCAGTTCTGTTGTTGGGCGGTTGGGACGGGGAGATTGGGAAGAGACAGACGTGGATGAAACTCCGTCGAGAGCCTCTCGTCAACTGTGACCAGCTCGAGTGAGGGAAGAATGGGACTGGAGAGAGAAAAGAGAATTTGAAAGTGGAGATGAAGGTGAATGGAATCAAGTGAAAGGATTCTTTGAGTAAAATTCTCATCCTACGTCCTCATTATTCTTTGTCAGCTCATCAGTCTTGAGATCCGTTGCTTCTTGTTCCTCCGATCATTACACCGCCAGCTCCTTCCTCTCGCATCTCCACCACATGTCACTCAAACCAAAACTCCATCAGCTCGATCAACCACAGACAACTTTCCCTTGTTGGTGACTTTCTCCCTCCCGTCCCTCTACTCCACACCACACCACTCCACTCCACTTCCACTTCCACTCCCACTCCCAACGCAACTATTTATTTAGGCAAGCAGGCACGCAGCTTTATCTCCTGTCATTTACCTTCGTCCTCGCAATCACTTTCAACTTTCACCAGTCCGTCAGCCAAGCCAGGTAATGTGATTGCATTGTTGGCATCTGAATCTGGATCCTGGCCATCTTTGGAAATCCCAAGTGCACATTCTCCTATGCTCCTGTCACCCTGCACTTCACTTGAGCATGACGCGAGACGCGAGACGCGAGTGGAGAGTAGAGTGCAAGGGAGAAGGGAGCCAAGAAGGGAAAGACGGTAGAAAATAGGAATAGGACACGGCAGTTGGTTTTATGCAGTGGGGATTTATTGATTCATTGGTGGGACGGAGGGAGAGTGGAGCTTTGAAGCTTTGATTGCTTTTCGCTGTTTACAAAAGTGAGTCGATGAAAAATGAAATAAACTGCTTTGAACTTGACTGAGTGAGTGCGTCTGTGGTTGGAGTCGGAGGTGGAGTTGGAGTTGGTGGAAGGTCGGCGATGGAGGAAGGGAGTGGGGCTAGGTCGGGAAGGTGAGTAGGTGAATAGGTAAGTGGAAGGGAGGAAGGCCGAGCTGTGGTTGTGAACGCAAACCTTTCAAGTCTCTCCTCGCAAAGTTTCCAATGAAACTTTCCATGAAAGTCGAAGGGAAAGCGACTGGGACTCCATGGAGCCACTTGGGTGGCCTCATCGAATCCGTCGAATGGAATGAGATCCCGTCAACCAGCAAATGCCGAGACGAGACTGTCCCTGTCCCAGCGGTCCCAATCAATCCCGAATATCGCGTTTCCAGTCCACATCATTGCCCTGTCAACAAACTAACAATATTCCCTTCCACTTCCCTTCTATCTCCTCCACACAAACATCTGTAGCCATCGACAAACACGGCCACTCAACTGTGAAGTCTCCATGCCGCAGTCAACACGGCATTTCTACCTTGTGCTTGTCTCGTCTCGTCCTCTTTAATCTCAATCAAATACTACTTGCTATCATTCCCCATCATCTTTCTCTCAATGTCAATCCTTCGCGAAGCAAACACAAGTAAATACTTTGCTAAGTATCAAACTGACAGCAACCTCCTCACGCATTGTTTTGTAATGTGAGATCCAGAGGGGGGGGCAAAGGGGCTGTAGCCCCCTCCATGAACATGAAATTATTTGTGGATTCAATGACATTACTTTAACTAGGTATAATGCGTTTTTTAAAAAAACGAACAAACAAACATGCGTTTCTTGAAACTTAAACTCACACAAAAATAGCTGGAGTTTTTTGAACTTTTCACAAAAATAGGCGCAATTTTTTAAAATTTACAAAAAACGGATGCAGTGTTTTTAAATTTACTCAAAAACAGATGCAGTATTTTTAAAATTTCCAAAAAACGGATGCAATTTCTTGAAACTTTTACAAAAATAGGCGCAAATATTTAAAATTTACAAAAAACGG
Source organism: Ptenothrix huangshanensis (assembly GCA_036851915.1). Taxonomy (NCBI): domain Eukaryota; kingdom Metazoa; phylum Arthropoda; class Collembola; order Symphypleona; family Dicyrtomidae; genus Ptenothrix; species Ptenothrix huangshanensis. The sequence continues at coordinate 29,429 of JAAXYX010000630.1, read as the reverse complement.
ATGCAATTTTTTGAAATTTTCACAAAAATAGGTGCAGTTTTTTGAAATTTACACAAAAAGGTGGAGTTTTTTGAAATTTACAAAAAACGGATGCAACTTTTTGAAATTTTCACAAAAATAGATGCAGTTTTTTTAAATTTACACAAAAATAGGTGGAGTTCTTTGAAATTTACAAAAAACGGATGCAATTTTTTGAAATTTTCACAAAAATAGGTGCAGTTATTTGAAATTTACAAAAAACGGATGCAATTTTTTGAAATTNCAAAAATAGGTGCAGTTATTTGAAATTTACAAAAAACGGATGCAATTTTTTGAAATTTTCACAAAAATAGGTGCAGTTATTTGAAATTTACAAAAAACGGATGCAATTTTTTGAAATTTTCACAAAAATAGGTGCAGTTATTTGAAATTTACAAAAAACGGATGCAATTTTTTGAAATTTTCACAAAAATAGGTGCAGTTATTTGAAATTTACAAAAAACGGATGCAATTTTTTGAAATTTTCACAAAAATAGGTGCAGTTTTTTGACGTACACAAAACCAGATGCAGGTATTTTTCTTTATCCCCCTCCATGAAGATTTTCTGGATCCGCCTCTGGTGAGACAGAATTGTGATGAATTGGGATTGTGAGTGGATGGATAGCAAGTGTGGATGTTGGTGAAGCAGGACGGCCTTGGACGAGTGGTTGGAAACCTATGCTGACCATAATCGAATCACATGTCCTTTGTTCAGTGTGTGCCCTTTTGTGGCTTACCTATTAACCCATTTAAATGGAGACGGGAAAGGTGGGGAAGCTGTGGGAAACGGACGGATAGTAAGAGAGGGCTCGTTCGCCACAACGTTTGTAATTTCCTCACCGAGTCCTAAGTAGCGGATCCAAAGTGAAGGGGAAGCGGAAGAAAGCGTGAGAGTGAGAGAAGTACAAGTACCTACGTGAGCGGTTGTGCATGTGCAGGTGGACGAGCTGCACTCCCTTCCCTTTGATTGCTCTCCTTGATTATTTCAAGGCTAGAAATTGCATGGGAAGACAGTGATCCGTGACATGGCCATGGATGCAGGAAAAGCCAAAGCCAAAGCGAAAGCCAAAGCCAAATCCAAAGCCAGAGTCCCGCCACAAAGCCAAGCCACTGCACACATGCACTCGCCCAGGATTTAATCGAAATTGCAAAATGTCATCATCCGGACTTGACGTGGTCTTTGCTCATCGGCTTTGATTTTCCTTTCCATTTCCATTTACTTTGTCTCTACACTTACGCACCGAATCTTTATCTCTTCGGCTCTCTTCATCTTCCATTTCCTCCGGTCTCAACTCCACTCTCTTTCGCTTTATGCTCTCACTTGGCTTTGGCTTATTTGGAGTGGATTAGAAAATCAAGGAGGAAATGAAACCTCCATGTGAACAATGCATGGCCACGCGAAACTTGAAGAGTAAAGAATAACAAGACGAGGAAGCCTTCTCATCATTTTCTCCATCCTGACTTGACTAACTGGAAATCTCCTTACTCAATCAACCAATGACAACTTTAGTCATTTATTTTTCAATCATTTTCTACTTTTTATTTCCTCCGTCCTTGTCCTTGGTCTTTGTACTCGTCTTACTCAAAATGTGTTGGTGTTCCAAAGTGTGGTTACTTAGAAACTTGGTTGGGTATAAGTTTATAGTTGGTGTGATTGTGATTGTGATTTGATTTATGAAAATGCTCTGGCTCCGTTTCAACTCAAGCCGCATTGAGCTCTCGTATGCATTTCTGATTCTTTTCTATTCCAAATCCTTCACGCTCGCTCGTGTGCGTCCTTGTTGTTTGTGAGTGAATGCAGTAGCAGTAGCAGTATCAGTAGCAATAGCCGTAGCAGTAGCAGTAGCAGATGCAGATGCAGATGCAGAAGGATAAGCCGGCTCGATGGAAACAAGTCTCGCGTGGGATCCCTCAGCAGCACAACTTGTAATTGTAATCTCATCCTACTTGATGGGCTCATCCTGGAATGGGACGAGGGAAAGGAGAGCAAGATTAGACAGAGAATTCTTTGGACACTTGACCCAATTAAAGGATACTGTGGGTGAATGTAAGTGACCTTTAGGTAAAGTTTTTCCATCTGACTCTGCTCATAGGACGGCGGCCAGTAGTTGGACTGGAGGGAATAGCCTCCTTCCAGGTAGTTGCACGCATTCGGCAACGTTCGCATGTAATGTCTCGTCGGATTCAGATGGTCATTGCAGGGCAGCACGGCGCAATAGAATTGAGGATATTGCGTTTGGAACGGTTCCGTTACCGTGTTCCTCTGCAGCGAACTTATGCTGAAGGCGGGAACGACACGCATGCAGCTGATTTGGCCCATAGGGACGTTGAAAGGGGCGCGCAGGTCGTAGCCCTTGGGCGCCGAGAATGCGCCATTGCTCACCTGGTATGTCATCTCTTCTCACCTAAGCGATTTCTCCTTGAATCTTTTTCACCGTCCAAAAGTGAGCATTGGGTGTGAGAAATTGGACTGGAACTGCAACGCCCCCTTCCTCAGCTGGTGGCTGGTGGTTAAAGTTGGTCGGTCGGAAAGTGCGCGGAGGACGGAGGTTTTTTCTGCACCACTTGCTTCTTCCTAATTTTTTACCAACTGACATTTTATTTTGTTGCTCAAGCCGCAATCTCCCCGAAGGAAAAGAGAATTACCACAAGTGACTTCTGGAAATGTTCATGTGCATGGATTAAAAAAAAGGACGGCGGAAAAGATATCGCTGTTACTTTTGAGAATTGAAAAATTAATTCCAATTTGCTCTTCCAGCTCGTTTGCAAATTGCCATGCCAAATAATTGGAAGATGTGAAAGACGAGCGGAGATGGAGATGGAGATGGAATTTCGGGGAATCCGTGGTGTAGTGGTGGTGATCTTGGGATAAATCCACCAAGGTACACGTAAGTCGATTGCCAATGCGAATGCGGATGCGGATGCATTGCTGATCGCAATGGGAATACATATGTAGGGGAGAAGGGAATGGATGTGAAATGTCAGGATGGCCGGATTCTTGGAATAAAGAAAATAAAACAGCACACATGTGCGATAATTTGGCTTGGAAGTTGTTTCAGTTCTGGGAATACTTCCGGTATTTGGCTCTTGAGCCATGTATCTCTTTCCCTGGCCGACTGGAACGGCGTGCATACGATTAGGAATGGGACTCGGAGTAATAATCGTGCAGATGATGGGAATCGTTGTCGTAAAATCCAATGCTTTCTTTGCGTTGTTCAAGGCAATCCGCTCGTTCTTCCAGCGTCTTCCACTCGTCCGTCTTTCCTTCCTGCTCACTGCAGATGCCCGGAGCACAGTTATGTTTGTGAGTAGGGAGCGGAAGACAGACGGAGGAAGGAGTAGAATGGAAGCTCGAGTCGAGTCGAGTTGGAGTGCATGTGGACAGTTTGGTTATGTTGTGGCGTGAGGTTTGGTGGGGATGCCTGCTCAAATCTAATCCTTGGGCGACGTGACCACGGATCCTCGATCAACAAGAAGACTGGATGGGAAATTGAGCAAATTAAATGCCGCATCATGACTTGATCCAAAAAAGGCTGACGACCTCTCATTGTTTATTCCGCTCCGTGGTTTGCACCAACTTTCGTCAAATCTCGACATGCAGGTAGGCTGGACGGAGGAAAACGACCCCAGAATCTCACTCCAGCTCCGCTTTTCCACGGCCATCCAGCTCTCGCTCCATTGCCAACGAACATGAAATAACTTGAAATGACATCCAATGACATGACACTCGCATATTCTCCCAAGCCACACTGAGTTTACACAGGAGGCCAATTCAAATTCCAGCCCAATGACGTCTTTCCCGAATTCCTCCACTGACACTCCTCTCTCTCTATTTGCTTTCACTCAACGCCACGCACTCACTCACTCGCTATCGTGCAGGAGACAGAACGCTCAAAGACTCCTCAAATAACTCAAATATTATCTCACATATTTCCCACTCCCTCCAAATCCTAATACCCGCTCCATTTTTCCCTCCGTCCAAATTACAATCTTCCGCATCCCTTGTCTTGTCTTGTCTTGTCATTTCGCAATCAAGCCCAATTCCAATTATGTGCCAATTGTCAACTGCGGGGTATCTCAGAAATTCGTCGCAATCAGTAATTAAGTATCCTATCATTTAGAAACACTTTGGTACACGACTTATGGAGGATGACATGACGGTGCGTGGAAAAATCGACTCTTTATCGCCATTAAAACATAAGCCAAGTTAGCCGTAGCCGTAGCCGTAAGATTCCCTAAGAGCAATTTCTAAGAGCTCAGGTGTTATGGTGTGATGGTCGCGGGGAATTTAAAAATGTCTTCCAGGAATAGCAAAGTAACATTTGGAGTAGATTGGATTCTGAAGAGGATAAGCGTGAGCCTCATTATCACAAGTTACATGGGAACAGCAATTGAAAAGAGTGCGAGGACTTTTCCAGGAGAAAGTCAAGGAGGAAGCTGGTGCTGGTCTGGTAAGCAGAGAAAGAAAGATATTGACTGCGTGTCAAATGCTGAGCAGTGAATGCATGCAGTACGCTGAAGTGAGATTCTGTTGATCGCTCAAGGAATTCCTGAGAAACGCTACGAGTTGAAGTCACATGAGCGTAGGAAAGAGCATTTGTTATCCAAGAGCATGAATAAGTCAAAGAAATCAACCAAGTCCGACTTGACGTCAGCTCATATCATACACACCCCTAACCCACATTTTTTGTTTACTTTACTTTTCACCATTTTCAATTCAATTCTGGATTACTTTCCTATGTAATTACCACTTTTCTGTGGTGGCTCCCTCCTCACTTCTTTTCATTTTTTATACATAAAAATTCAAGGTTCGACGCCAAAAACCAAAGTAAGATGAAGTTTTTAAAATGACTTTTCCCGCGCTAATTTTAATCCTTGATATGTATGTATTACTATGTATGTATATATACAAAATTTTGAAAGGCTACACAAAATGTAAAAATATTACGCTTTCAATTTTCGTTATGTAATATTTTACGATTGTTTTACAAAATTAAATTAAATTCTTGATCTGCGGTAATGGTAATCCTACATCAAGACTTTATGCTAAAATGTTTTTACTTGATTTTGGGGGGTTTTAGCAGACATGAGCAATATTTGTCAATTTTGATTTTTTCGAATTTAAATGAACGAGGGAGAACTAGCATGTGCACTAATGTTATTAATTGTAAGCATTTTATGTTTTTTGAATACTCAATTCCAAAAGAACATTCTATCACAAAGTGTGATGCGTACGCAGGTCTGCTGTTGGCTCGTCTGGTTGGTAGGTAATTAACTTGCCTCTACTTCTCTACTACTCCTAAGATCAGCACTTCATATTTAATTTTAAACATAGCAATAACAATTTCTGATGATTTCTCAGAAATCATAGTAGGTATATTATATACTCAAAGCTGTTTTCAGATCCAGCTTCGGTTGAATACTGACGTAAGGCTGTAGTACGTAACTCAGTGTGATGGGAAAGGATTGAAAAATATGAAACCAGTAGCGTTAGCAGAAATTTTTTTTCTAGCAGACCTACTCAAACTAATGGATCTAATTTTGTGTAAAGTTTAAAAAAACCGCATCTATTTTGCGTCAATTTAAAAAAACCGCATCTAATTTTGCGTAAATTTGATAAAACCGCTTCTAATTTTGTGCAGATTTAAAAAAAACCTTATCTAATTTTGCGTAAATTTGATAAAACCGCATCTAAGTTTGTGCAAATTTCAAAAAACCGCATCTAATTTTGTGCAACTTTAAAAAACCGCATCTATTTTTGTCCAAATTTTAAAAAACCGCATCTAAGTTTGTGCACAGTTCAAAAAACCGCACCTAATTTTGCGTAAATTTCGAAAAATCGAGTTTAGTTTTGCGTAAATTTAAAAAAACCGCATCTAATTTTATGCAAATTTCAAAAAAATGCGTCTGCTTTTGAATAAATTATAAAAAACTGCATCTGTTTTTGTCAATTTCAAAAAATTGCACTTATTTTTGTGTAAGTTTAAAAAATTCCGCCTGCTTTGTGTTAATTTCAAAAAACGCATGTTTGTTGTTTATTTTTTTAAAACGCATTACCTATCTAGTTTAAGTTGTGGAGTAGATTTTAAAAAAATGTGTGTTTTTGTTTAAATTACAAAGAAGTTGCATCGTATATTACACAAGCTCCAATTCTAAAGTAGGCCTAGGGCTGGTCCTGGTGACGCCACTGCTTGGAAGGTCTTCAGCTGGGTTCCACAGTTACATATTTTGAAGAGCCCTTTGGCAAAGATAGCTGCTGTTTTAGCAGTAGAGAGCATCCTGTCCTTCTTATTCCGTTAGAATGGGGAATACTTGGAAAATGGAATAATAGACTGAAACAGAGGATGATTAGCATGACCATGACATGGTGGAAGGAAGGAGGAGGGGGCATTATCATCTCATCAATTCGGACGAGGAGCAGTAATTCGATTGACTTGATTATGTCACCCCATCGTCCACATCGCTCGCTTGACCTTACTATGCCCGTCATTAGACGACGATTATTATCTACACATTCCCCCCTGCTCGCTCTTCTACAAGAAGATCAAATGCGTAATCCTACCAAGTAATTAAACCCACCGAGCCAAAGCCCAAAACCAGAGAAAAATACACCGAGATTTCCCCGAACACATCCCGCAGCTCCTTTGCATTTCCAATTTCATCTCAAACCTCATCTCCAGCGTCTGCTCTAACGATAAGACGCAGTATGCGGGCCGAGAAAAATATCCAAATTAACCACATGATCCCTTGTTGACGCAAATACTTAAAATCATCGTCAGGGATGTTTTTCTCTCGCGCTCCGTCTCCTTTCCACCAACGATCCACCTTTCTTGAGACGCAGAAACAGAGAGAGAGATTGACTAAGGTGTAGTTGATTCGCAATTAATCACACGTTTTATTTCAAAGCACGCGCCATCCACCACCTTAATTAAGATACAATAAAGTACCAGTAAGGTTGTGTGCGGACCCATCCAATCCGCGCTCCATGATCATGATCATGATCATGATCTTGATCAAGGTTGCCCTTCCAATGACAAATAAATACATACGCGTCAAAACTGGATCGACTTTGACTGTGAGACGGAGAAGGAGCAGAAGCGGCGAGACTCTTCCTGGATGAAGGGAAAGAAAGGAAAAAGTGGAAAACAAAGACACAGAGAATGACGTAGTACTTCCTCGATTTGTTTCCTTGCTTTCCATTTGATTTGCTTGACTATGATTTGGACGGTGAACGAGAGACGAAGATATGCGTCGTAGTCGTAGCTGAAAGTCAGTCGGCGGTAGGAGTTACTTTTACCCAGGTTATTTTTCCCTGTAGTTTTGATCACATAATAATGATAATAATAATAATAATAATAATAATAATAACAATAACACTAAATATATGAAAATGGCAATGGCATCCTACGAAAACATGCCAAGGATGTCCAAAAGCAATTCGAGTGAAAAACTATCAAAGCCCACGCTCATCTCTCACAACCAGTCCTCGGCCCATCGAGACATTCCGATGAATCCCAACCCCATCCACTCTTCCTTCCTATCACACACTGAACAATCGCATCTGCTTCTCCTCCTGCTTTCTCTCCTCACTCACTACCTAGTCAGTGTAACAAAAGGAGGATCCTGACTCTCATAGCTGAGTTCAGAGACAGGTCACTAAGTGATTGTATTTGATTTCATTCTCATTATTCCCTGTGGCTCCTTCCATCCTGCGATTGCCCTTCGCCTTCCTTCTTTCCTTCCTTCCTTCCTTCCTTCGTTCCTTCCTTCCATCAATCCAAATCCCAGCACTCCGAAACAACCTCAACGTCAACCGCTCTCCCACCTCCAACAAACTTGCACAAACTCATCCCAATAACATCCACATCCCACATCCACCTGGAACGTAGCAATGTATGTCTGTATGTATGTGTGTATGTATGTGTGTGACTTCTGGACGTGTCTCTAAACTCCGCAAAGGTCCGCAAATCCACCTGAGCATTCCACAATCATTCTTCCCTTCGCACACATCTACACCAGAGAGCACATTATGGCCATTTCCAAAACATCATTCTTATCCTTCTCCTTCCGTCCATGTCCATGCTTTTCTACCACTTTTCCAAAGGCTTTTCATTATACACCAAAGTAAGGTTGCAACTTTGCGAACCATTTACGAAGCTTACATTACGAAGCTCTGCATCATACATAAATCCCTTTCTCTAATCCTCTTCCAACTTGCACCATTCACAGTCCCGTCTTTCACTTACCTACCTATACTTTATTATACTTTGACAATGAAAGGCAACAAGGTCGAAGGTCAATGTCTTGAGGTTCTAGCGACCGGAGGGCGGAGTTGACACTTTTACTTCCCCATACCCATAGCACTGTTCACTGTGATTTCAGGGAAAATAACAAGGTAGTAAATTCAGAAGCAAACAACATCTTTCAGTGGAAACCCTTGTAGAATCTGCTAGAAATCACAAGAAGCACATCGCTGTCAACTTAAGTAACGGAGATTTACAGCCCGCTGGCCGGTTCAAATACCCGCCCTTGAACTCCACCTCGGATCAATCTTCGTGGCAGTGGAAATTCTCGAATACAGATAAGTCTTTGAGTTGGGATAGGAATGAAGAAAGGGAATGGATCGTTGAGACCGGCACAGCACAGCGGGATGGCGAAATGAGTGGCGAGCGATAAGAAAGGGAATGGTGTGATGGCCTCCGAACAGCTTTGTCACACGAGGAGAGAACAAGAGAGCAAGTGAGACAATGTCACAACGAGACTGATAGTCCGTCTCATATTGACCTTTCCTGGGATTTCCTCCGGCGGAATAATACACAGGCTCATCAACACAGCACTCGTCCCTTCCTTTCCTTTCCTTTCCTTCCACAGGGAAAGTAAAAAGGGAAGAGTGAAAGGAGCCATCGGTGATGAGAATTGCGGACACGTTGCCAGAGAAAATATTTGGAAAGTGATGATTATCATTCCTGCCCTTCCTTTCCCGTCCACTTGGGAGTTCCCTTCTCATTTTTCATCATCGAAACTTCTCCAAGGCACTCCATTACCAAACCAAACCAAGGAAAGCAAAGCCTTTCCATTTATTTCATTTTTACTATTTGTTGCCTTTAAGAAAGTGCAGATGTTGGCAAGTTGGTGGATTAATGCGATTAATTAATTCCTCCGGGACCCTCGCCTCGCTCTTCCTCTCTCGCACACTTTTCACCCTGACTCGTCATCATTATGATGGCGATTGTTGAGTAGAGTCCGAACATCTTTTCACCACTCTTCACTCACCCAATAGAGAAAGGAAGACGAAATTACTTTCACTTCGTCCTCGCCCTCCTTTCTCCACCACATTATTTCATCCTTCCCGCCACATTCCTCGCAGTCATTCCGGGTCTCTCCCTACAACCCGGTCAGCGTCTCTCAAAAAAATTTAATTTTGACAAAACGTCAGAAAAGGTTAACTCTTAGAAATTCAACTTTCATATTCAATTTTTAATGCTGATTCAAAATATTGTAGTCTTTAGGGCAATAGTTACAACAGAAGGTAAGGATTCTATGGTACCTACTATCAATGCGTAAAAAAGCTCACGATGCTCAAGTTTGGTAGATATTTGGTAGGCTTCCTCCTTGTAGGTACTTTATGTCTTTCCACTCACACTTTGATTTCCATGTTAATTTGTTTGTGATTTGGAAAGGTGTAAAGGAGAAGACGCGGAAGAGAGTGTTGGAAAGGCGAGAGGCGAGAAACCCTTCGCCTTTTACACGATGGTGTGAAATGAAAGAGTGAAAAGTGAGAAAGAACAAAGGGCTAATTTGTTTCCGTCTGCTTCCTTGACTCTTCTCTGGGCTCGTGCTAATTCTCACAATCTCGCCGCATGACTAAAACTAAAAGACAAATGACGTCCGGGGAATGAGAAGGGAGGACTGTGCGCGTCAAGTCAAGTCAAGTAGTCGAATGGAGCCAAGTATTCCTTGTCCAATTTCCATTTCCTCTCATCTACAACTTCCCTTTGTTTTCCTCGAACGCATCAAACAAAAAGATTTCACTCCCCTAAACAGAGCAACTGAACAACACATTACCCTGACGCATTCTGGGGAAAATTAAAACCTTTAGCCACATTTCCTTTCCATTGTCGTCGTCGTCGTCGGCAAGTAATTAAGTCTTTCCTGCCTCGCTTTCCTTGGAACAAGCGACATACTTGTCCGGCGGAGAACAGCTACAGCTGCTCACTGACATTGACTGACCAGATCGAAAAAAAGGAAGTGAAGCGTGGAATGAGATGGCCGAAGGAAGTCCCGTCCACTTTGTTTTTCTAGACTGGCGGCGGTTCTCCATGTGTGCTCGATACTCATCGTTTGTTGACAGACTACGAGTACGGGGAATCAAGGATCAATAATTATTATGTGTAATGGGGAACAGAGACGGTAGTTGGAGAGAGAGAGAGAGAGAGAAAGACTGCATCACGACCCGGGACGGGAACGAAGGATTCAAGTTGATGGAAGGTTGACAAGGAACGTGTACGGGATTCCTGGAGCCTTCCAAAGATAGCACAAGATAAAAGGAATAAGGAACGTCTCTATTCAGTGAATACAGCAACTCATGCTGAAAGTGCCAGCGAGCGAAACAAGGGAAAGAGAGAGAGAGAGAGAGAGAGAGAGAGAGAGAGAGAGAGAGAGAGCAGAAGACTACACGAAAGAAGGGAAAATAAAACGCTTTACAGTTGATTTCTACTTGGTCGGAGTAATTTTGCAAACTCAATTTGGCAGGAGAGATTACCTCGAAGGGATCTCGCTCTCCTCTTTCTCTTTCTCTTTCTCTTTCAAATCTCATCGCTTGGTTCCTTTCTCTCGCTCTCTTCTCGTCGACTAAGAAAAACGTAGAAACTCACCTCTTAACTCGTTTGCATACGTGATTTCTCTGGTAATTCCATTTGAGCCAAAAAGGTCTTCCTGCCTCCCAAGGTCTAGCCACCTTCCCTCTCCCTTCTACTTCTACCTCCACACTCCACACTCGCTCTTCGGTCGGCCTAAGTGGATCCATCAAGTGGCTTTAAGTTCTAATAAAAACCCAAGCTACGATTTAAGTGCAGCCGAGCCAGAGTCTCAACAACTTTGACCCTGGCTTCCTTTTAATTTCATTAATTTTTCCCCACTCGCCCTTCCCTTCCCTTCCCTTCCCGCCAACGAGAACGGGAACTAAAACAAAATATTCCTCTACCTTAGTTGCTTAATAATCATAATTTGTGACTCTTCCACGGGCCTGCACTAACACGTGTGTAATTTATATACCTACCTAAGTACATAATCCACGACCAGGACCCCTTCCTGCAAGCCCAAGCTTCGAGCTTGGGCTTCACCCCACAGCCATACCAAACCAAATCAAACTCTCTCTTCCTCCTTCCCTTCGTGTCCTTGTACTTATGCAACACTCGACTTGGACAACAACTTTCCCCCATAATCCTATCAGCTCCCCACCAACCTAATTTGGACATGGAATAAAAATGAAATAGGAATATAAAACAAGAGCTAATTTGGTGCTCATTTGGTACAATTCAGATTCAGACTCTCATGTCGATCGAGATCGAGATTTTGTCGGAAACAAGTGAGTAGCAATTATGATTTATATGATGAATAAATGAATGAGTTACGAAACGACTCAACTCGCCCACTACGTCTCAACTCTACCAACCATGACAACACTAATCGTAAGTGTATAATCATTTCTCCAACTCATAGCACTTGATTATGTACCACATCAAAATGCTAATCAATTAATAGCCAAGCAATTTGCTACTTTTTCATGTGTAATGCATCAAGGGTGTAGTGTGTGGGCTAAAAAAGGAAAACTTGTTGGCATGGAAGCCGCTTTCTCTACCCAAAAGGTACACTGTAAAAACTACCAATCTCAAAATTAATTAATATTATAAATTAATCAAAGCTCATCTTTTATCCAAAAATTCTTTCCTTATTAATTTCTGGTGCATTAATGCAACTTCGGGAGTTTTTAGGAATAATAGTAATTGTTTCCTCTGTTATTTATTTCAAACCAATCTCTAGTCCAGTCTTGTCAAGTTGAGATAAAATTAATAGAACACTCATACATTGCATTTAGACAATTTACCGTGTTTTTATATATTGATAATTATTTGAAGATTGCTAGTTTTTGCCGTGTATGTACACAGCCACAGCGGGAATACTTGAGCTGGAGTTAAAGGGAGACGGAAGGAAGGAAGGAAGGAAGGAGAGGATTGCGTTGAAGGAATGCAGAGTAAGTAAATTAGATAAAAGGATTTTAAGAGGATTGGATGATGGAAGCAGGAGGACAAGGAGAGACGGGAATGACAAGGATCTTGTTTAAATTAGAAAGCTGGAATGCTACAAGAAGGTACGAGAGGCAGGTCACAGGATGAACCAAAATAATAAGGTGGATTTGTGGTTGTGGTATGGGAAGGAGAGAGAGGAGAGGAGAGTGTGAGGCAAGTAAATAAACATGCACTTTCTCCAGTCTCCTCGGCTCAAATTGATTGAGTGTAGGGCGTGTGGGAAGACAGGAATTGTTGTGTTGTTGGACGGAAGACAACACAAAAACTTATTTGGCTCGGAAGAGAAGCAGGAGTGGGAGACAGGGCGAAGATAAATGTGTATGCAAAGGGTTGGGATGGGACTTGAGGAATAAGCTAACAATATCCGCTCTCTCCACTTTCTCCACATACGAAATCTATTCCATTTCAACTTTCCTCCACTTTCCTTGTCTTTGTCCTTGTCCTTGGTTGCATTTGGACTGGGAAGGTGGGACAGGGAGCCAAGTTATTCCTCACTTGAGCATTCATTCTCTACCTTCTCTACATTCTCATTAGCATTAAACATATTGACGGCTCATTGCCATCCGCAACAGCTTTCTCTTTCTCTCCACCTTTCCACCGTCCCTCCTTACAGTCACATGCCGACACTCATTACTGACTTAAGCCCGTTCTTATCTCTGACTGTGGCAACCGGGCAGCGTACATAATTCCAGCCCGACCGAATGAATCCAAGCTCTAATGCTAACTGCTCTTGTTTTCATTTTTCTTGTTTTGTTTTGTTTTGCGACTGTTGCTTCCCAGTGCATATTTGAAGTGTTGAGGAAGAATTGGATTGTGATTGGACTGGGACTGATGCGACTCGAGGCTCGTGTTCGGAGCTGTAGATGTGCGAAGGGAGGATGAATGGGAATTTGAATTGGAGATCAAAAGCCCTCAGCCCGAAATCTGAGGGTATCCTTTCAATGAGTCATTTGTCTACAGGAGTAACTCCCTTCGGGTTTCACTCGCGTCCACATCAAAGCTACCAGAGCTTCATTTACCCTCGCAGTTATCTTGATCCACATACAACGACACACGCCACACAATCGCACCCAATCTCCCAAATCTCACCACAACACAAAATAACACGACACAACCCAATGCCTGACGGACGAACGGACGAAGGATGTGGCGGAGAGGCGTGCAGTGCAGTGCAGTGCAGTTTGACTTTCCCTCAAGAGTTGTATGATGCAAGGCTGCGAGTGTGACACTCTTGAATGTCAGTCGAGCTTTCTTGTTCTTGTTCCGTTCATCCCTCTCTCTGTCTCTCTCACTCTCACTCTCCTAACGTACTCAAATACTCTCAAAGGCTTTCAGTTTCACTCGAGTTTCCCTATTAAGCTATGAATGCTTTGTGCGGATCCGTCGGCCGTCACTCGACGACGGATGCGAGGAAAGTTTCTTTTTCCTTTCACCACCACGCCACGCCACACCACAACCATGACCATGAAAGTCCATGCATCTTGGCTCGGATTAGAATTTAAGTTTTCTCCACATGCTTTGTTTAAGTAACAAGACAAAGTTGATGATGATAAATGGGCGTGTTGCGGGGTCACGAGTGGGGAGAAAGTTGTCGGGAAATAATGACGTGGAAGCTATTGATGGGAAACTTTTGGATTGTCAGCCGCCATCCTTGCATTGAGGAGTCCCTCCGCGTCCGCACACATCCCGGCCCACCACAGAACATCCGCAGATGTGGCACCTCCAACTCCAACTCCAACTCCAACTCCAACATGTGCTACATGGAGCGAGTCCCAAAAGTAAATGGAAGCATTTGCATCTTGTCCAAAAACTACAACGACAACGACTCATCTTTATCCGGAGCGGGGATGGAAATGCAGCAGTTTGTCATTGTTATTGTAGCAATTGGAGAAACTTGTGACTCCCACTAAAGCACCGTCTAATGTCTTGCTGTGGAGACACTCGAGGAATGTTTTACCACAACCTTCACTGTCCCCGCTGCCCTTGAGATTTCAACTTCAACTCGCTCCTCCTCACCCAGCAGCTCAACAGGTCCGCTTCGCTTTCTCCTTTCTCCACAGTTCAACTTCAACACGACGTTTGCATACAGAGCGAGAGAGAAGCAACAAGAAAGAGCAATTCCGTATGTCCTGGAGGAATTACTCGTACTCACGATACGCCTTCCTCTACCACTGTCGATTCTTGGTGCGACAACACACAGCCAAAGACTTTCTCCTCTCCCATCACAATTCACTTTCCATTCTTTCCCATTCCATTTGCCTTCGTATGCATTTACCTTCCCATCTCCTCCTCAACCGCATCCACGACCCAAACTCCAATTCATTTCCTTAATTTTTAATATTCCGAATCAGCTACGAGAGCACGTTGGAAGTTGAAGGAACGACAGCTAAAATCAGCTTAGAAATTTCCTCAGAAAACTGACAATTTGCAAATGCTGAATTAGAAAACACACGACTCTTGTCTTGGTCGTGATTCATGCGCGTTCTTTTCACGCTTTTCTTCGTGTTTACTCAAGTCGCTCCGACGTGTAATTTGCCTGTGAGTGAGAAAGAGAGTGAGAGTGAGAGTGAGAGTGGAAGGAGGGAATCGAATCAGCCGAGGCTTTTGACGGTGGCTAAGCTTTCTGGAGAGCAAATAACAGCGTCATTGAAATGAGAAGGAAAGGAATCTACACTTTCCTTGCGTGTCTTTCCTTGCACTACGTTTGCTTGTTTCTCTTTCTTCATTATTCCTACTCTGTCAACAAATCAGACTAAATACCCATCTGTTGCGATGCATAAATCATACGCATCTTGCACACTCTCCCATAACTCCTTCTCTTCCAACTGGGAATTCAAACGCTTTTATCTCTCTTCAAATGCTTTCTCTTTCTCTGGAATTTACAAGGTCAGGGAATGGTGGAGTGAAAATAAAATAAACCATCTCTCTCCCCTCTTACCCCATCTTAAATCGCTTTCTCCCATCCGGCCTTAGATTAAATAAACTTTAGAATACCTTTACAATGAGATAGAAAGTGGATTCGAACACCCAATTGATTCTTCATTAAACTTCAATTATCTTTAGCATCAGCATTAAGACGACACGTGGGAGAACCCTTGAATGGAAATGCCAGCTTATTAGCCCTTTGAATCCAGCAGCTACAGATGGAAAATCGAATTGAAAATTCTCATTATAATTCGCGCCGAATTTCCGAGTAATCGTCTCCGAGTTTCCCAAGAAATGAGCAATGTGTTTTGAATTTAATTTGAGACGACGGAAGGGAATGGGAGGGAATAGGAAGTGGAGGTTGGGAAAGAAAGAAAGGCACTTTCCATCGAACACGGGAAGAAAGTCCTTGTCCGACTCTCATGCTTTGTAGTTTAATTGTACTGAGAACTGCCACGACTGACTTTGTCCGATGAGAGAGTTAAACCAGGAGCGAGAGTTCCAGGTAATTTCTCAAAAGATTTGTGCTCGGCAGGTGATAGGAGCGGGGATGAGAGCATTGTTTAAATGCATTCAGCCTCTCGTCAACTTCTCCATTGTCCTGGCCCCCATTGTCATCGACACCTTTCATCGTATCGTGAACCACTCGAGCGAGAGACGCAATTCCTTTCCATTCCGTCCATCCGGCTACTTTCCCCTCAACAACTGCCTACTGCCTTCAAGGTTTCGTCTGGTGGGAAATTAGCCACCGTACCTACTACTTTCTTCGAGTTCCCGCATTTACTCCCTCAGTGCCCTCTTCCGCCATTCTCAAGAAGTAAAAGAGAAAGTGGAAAGAGAAAGCTGGAGAATGGGAAAGGAAATCACAGGTGGCACTACAGTCGAGAAGAAACGAATAGTTGAGAGCCTGATCTGGAAACGAGATGGAGCGCAAGTCTTTGTTCATTTACCTCTGGAGAATGTAACTAAAGTGAAAGCAGGTGAAAGCAGCATTATTCTGTGGGATCCTCCTCCCTGTGCAAATTCGCCAGGAGAGTAAACAGACAAGACGAATCTAATTATCTACGAATCTTATTATTATGGTGAAATTAGAACACCATTTTAATGAACATTACCCAAACTTTCATCTCGCCTTCGTCTTCATCTCTAATCATTACCATTACCCCACCAAGTAATCTCATTTCCTCGCTCTTCTTCCCTCCCACTTACTCCTCCAACAGCTCAACAAGCCTGAGTCATTCTCTCCTTCACACACTGCCCCTGTCTCCTGTTCCTATCTAAAAAGTCTTTGGCAAGGACATCCACATAACATACATAGTCCTTCCTATGTGTAAACGCCTTGGAATGGAATCTGATTACCAAGTTTTATGCAAAGTGAATTGCCGGTGATTTGGATGGTGGTTTTGTGATGGAGATGGAGACTAACGGAAGTTGTATGAGATACCTACCCACCTTGTCACAAAGTCACAACCAATTCAGAATTCAGAACATGTTGAGATCATCGCAGAGCTGAGTTATTTTACAAAGGGAATGCTAAAGCGATGATGCGGGGTGAAGGAGTCTCCTGTGCTGGGATAAGAATGCGGGCGTGGGATTGGGAAGCGTGAGAAGAAATGGATTGAAAAGTTTACCCCAAAGGAAGAATGAGTCGCTGATGATAATTGCGCGACGGACTGACGGGTGAAATGTCGTCCATGAGGAAAGTTTGGATGCGGCACTTGTTTCCCGACGACTCTGCCGTCCAGTCGAGAGTGAGGAGGGAGGAGGGGTGGGAGTTGGAAGGTGCCCTGTCTCTACTCGTGCCTGGACAAAGACTATTCCCGCTGCTCTCTCCCAGTCGATTCGCACTCCGGCTCCGGCTGCTCCGGCCACCCTCACCCTCACCCTCACCCACAGCACCCCCAACCCCCGCACTCCCTCCCGCTCCCGAACAATCTTCACTCCGCTCGTCCATGTCCATGCACTTGGTCACAGTCACTCGTAATTTAGGCCTTATTCTTATCATCACATTTCACTCAGCAGCATCACGCCCAGCGTCCAGCGTCAAACGTCTAACGTCCAAAGTCCAACCCACTCAAACTTTCCTTTGGAATTCTCCAGGAAAAAAGAGAAACTTTCTTCACAACTCACTCGCAGTCAACTTGGAAAAGTGAATAGGAAAAATGAGGAGGAAAGAGAAGTGGAGTCTGTTTCTTTTCCCTTCACCTGGAAATGAGCACACGTGATGAGGACTTGGGATTAGTGGCACTTTCGGAGGGAGAGTTGCTCCCAGCGCGTCCCTCGCACGACTGCATGTCCGATGCCTATGAAGGAGGATAATTGGAATGCGTGCGTGAAAGCCACTCGGAGGATTGGAGAGGACTGAGATAAGACTGAGATTGAGCTGTGACGTATTTATGTGGATGGTGCGAGAGCGGGTGAAGTGTTGGTGAGGTGTGTGTTGATGTGGGGTGGGGAGGAGAACATGTTCAAAGTGAAAGCATGTCTCTAATTTCACACATGTATAATTCCTTCGCCGTGTTCCAATGAGCCGGAAAAGTGATTTCAACTCAGGACACGTAGCCAGGGACAAGGGATGTGAATTGAGGTGTGCGAGTCCAAGTTGGAATTATAGACGTTCGCTTTCACTGTGGCTTTGGCTTTGGCTTTGGCTTTGACTTTGACTTTGTGCGAGGCAGTCATCAGCTCGCTCTTGTAGTCTCTCAGGATCACAGTCGCAGCCTTCCTTCCTTCCTTGTGTACACAGCTTATGGCTTAAGAGCCTCAAGTAATTTGGTCGTTTCACTAATTGAAATCTCACCGAGTTGACTCCATGCGCTCGCTCGCTCCTTCCTTCCTTCCTTCTTTCCTTCCTTCAACCACGCTTCACCCATTGCCCCAATGCCCGAGTAACACCAAACTCCATTGTCCCCACTTCCATGCGTCCCTTCCAATCCAACTGTCCCACAGCACCACGTTCCCAACTTTTCTTTCTCTCCGCACCCACGAGACAACTCGACTCACTGGGCCAACACAGATAACTAATCCGCTCGAACAATAATCAACTTTCCCTTGCTTTCACTTTGTCAAGTGGAGTGGAGCGACGTATGAATGATGCTCAAAGAGTCAGAAATGTTTGATTTGCTGATGTGCTGGTGAGGACTGACTTAAGAAGCTCTTTCTGCTCCTCCAGCGACCGAGTTGGGAGGAAAGATGAGCGAAGAGGATTGTGCCTTTTCTGCTTTGCGTCTGTTTCTGTTTGTTTGTGTTGGTGTGCTTGTCACTGCCAGCTCCTTCTAGGCTCCCTTTAGGAATAAGTGGGAGCCGATCAAATGGGAGAGGGAGCAGACAATGGTGGAGGGAAGTTGTGGGAATGAATGCGTTCGCGGTGGATAGTTGAATTAATGAGGTTGTGCGGACTGTTTGCGGAGCACTTGTCTGGTCGTTGTTATTGTGGCGTGGGGCTGTGTGAGTTGTTGGAGTGAGAGTGAAGGGACTTGAGTGATTGGAATTAATGATAATTAATGCAGAGGTAGGAGGGAAGAGGGAAAGTAGCAAATTACTGGATGAATAATGTAGACTGGAAAAGTGAGACGCGTAATGCGAGGCTGTTGAAGATGGGTCGGTGTGTGAATAGTTGATGGGGTCGGCTGGCGTTTTCCTTTGTCGGACTTGGGTGCTCGGTTGTGAATGGAAGGAAAGTTGATTCCTTGGCTGGTGTGGTGTGGTGCGGGCTGGAGTTGGAGCTGGAGCTGGAGCTGGATCTCGGCTTTGCGTTGACTGCGAGCGAGCGAGCGAACAGGAAGTGAGGAGACGAGGGAAAGCTGAGAGAGTGCAGCTCGTCATCCATCTCCGTGCACGGACTCGAACATGCCAACTGTTCTACGGATCCCTGTATTTATACTCCAACACCATCTCACAGACTCCTGTCCTCGGCCACTAATGCATGCACGTAGCAGTCGCCGTCCTCAACGGAAATTTGATCCGTTTCCTTTGAAGACGCAAATGAAGCATAAAATTCCCGTCTGTGTATTTTTCTACCGAGTCCTCCTCACGTTGCTTTCTGAGGGGAGCGGATGGATGCAGGCGATGCGATGGAAGCGGATCGAGGGATGCCGTAGAAAGTTGATGTTGTAAATTATAAATATCCTATTAGCCCTCCTTTCGTCCGCCTTTAATCCGCTCTCCTTCCTTCCTTCCCTTCCTCCTCCATGGAAGTCTAATGGAGACCAACCAGGGCCAGAGCAAGGAACTTACTTGATGGTGCTTGGCAAATGGCACTCATCAGACTCCACGTCCCTTCCCAGCACAAACTCAATGAGCAGTTAGGGAAACCTTCGTCTTCCCTAACAAATGACAATCCCACCAACGTCCTTTCAAGGGCCCCGAGTAACTCAAAGTAATTGCCGAGCTGCCGATTAAATTTTAATGCGTCTCGTCCTTTATCCTCCGCTTTAATCTCACCACATGTTTGGCTCCTCTCACTCAGTCCCTCTGTCTGTCGACGTCGACTTTCGTCACGGATGGCTGCCTCGGTGCAGCGAGTCGTGGAAATTCCCTCAGCGAGCGATCCATCCAAGGATTGTCAAGGCAGAAAAAATGGTTTCAAAATCAAATCTCCATCTGCCACAAGCACACAACTCACCTACTTAATAATACATGGACAACCACTGCCTGCTCCTTTCTCCTGCAACCTGTGGCTCTCTCTCTCTCTCTCTCCTCACAGCAGCACAGCGGACTGGGAACATGTGTCAAGTGAGAGCGAGGAGAAGCCAAGCCAACTCCGCGCTATTCGTGCTGACAGGAGGACCGGGACGGGATTCCAGACTTCCCGGACTTACGGCTGGGCCACGGTGCTCAGAGGGTTTACTCCATACTCGCCTGCTTTAGACGTGTCGCGTGTACCTGTCTGCATTTCCATCGCATCTCCTGTCACTCACAGTCTCCTTGTTCTCCGCATCGGGAGTCGCTTCTGCTCCCCTCCGTAGTCTCCACTCCCTCCCCTCGGAGCACCTCGCAGAGTTGGGATACTTGGAAACTGCGGATGATCAAATGGAGAAATGGATCATCGGCCAACCACCAAGTCATTCCGAGACCCACACTCTATAATCTATCAACATAAGCCCGTACACCTTCCCTAATGCACACGCTTCCATTTCGACGAGTCAATGACGTAGGTAAACAATGAAAGCCAAAAACCTGCTTCCTTTTCTTCCGACCGATTTCCTCACTCCTTCACTTCCAAATCCGTCCATTCTCCATCACCACAAAAACTAGACAACTATCCACGAGCAGCCGCATGCGCCCCGTCCCACCACCACCACCAAGGCAAACAACGTGCTTTTTCCATTTATTTCCAATCCAACGTTTCAATTCCCCATCGCAGCTCCCTAATTGTTCGTCTTTGTGGAAGCAGCTGCTGTGAGTTCAGCTCCAACTTGATTCACATTGTCATCCGGATGCGACTAGACACACTCAATTGAGTCAACAAACACCCAATCATCACAACACAACACAACACAACCGATCGCATCCACTTAGGTACTTCCTTTCCACAGCAACCTCAACGCATCCAAATCGCACATCGGAGTTACACCACACCACATCGGCTACATGTGCCCAAACAGTGATAATCATCACTTACCTTGACACTGGGCTTGGGAGTGGCCCGCAGTGGGACCATGACTAAGGATAACGATAAGTGACACATAAAGAGTGGACAAGTTGTTAAATGTATTCAGCGGTTGACAGAATGACACGGTGTTCTAGTGACAGGACACGCGTTTCCGATTCCCTTCCAGCTGTCCTCCCAAAAGTCCTCCTGAATGGATGACGAGTGCGAGGGACAGCAGTACGTGAGTTGGAAATAATTAATGAGCAGCTGTGGTGGAAGGGAAGCCTATCTGTAAACCAGAGATTTGATTGCCATGCAAGTAACTCGGAATGCGAGGGAAATGAGGAACGGCACGGGAGGAAGCCAGGACGTAAAAAGTAAAAAGTGTGGAAAGAGGACAGTGCCAGGTTGTGGGCTACGTGAGCGAGGAAGGAAGAAGGGAAAGAGCACTTTCACCTGACACACGGAGAAGCAACAGTTTTCTTTTTCCGCTCCTTCATTCCCACAAGAGCGCGGAGAGAGAGAGAGAGGAACATTTGCTTTGCTCATTCACTCCCCACAACTCTCCCCATCCAGGATATTGCGGATACTCTCCTCTCTTTTATTACACTTTCCACTTCCGCTCCTCACAATCCTTGTCTCGTCTGGCATTTCTCAGTCCAGGCCAATCCAATTATTTTTTGACAGCGCTCCACGTCCCAACCGCCTTCACCTGCAGTTCCAGTCCTCCACCTCCTCGCCCAATTATCATCTCCTACTCAAACAAATTGCCACAGACAACCAACGACCAGCTTCCTACTTACTCACTTACTCTACTCCTGGGATTACTTCATTTCTGTCAAATCATCCGGCCCTCCCTTCATGTCTCTCCCTCGCCTTTTTCCATTTCTTTACCACTCTACTCGGCCCATGCTTTCACGGCGCCCATTCAAACGATTTAGTGTGCCACAGCTCAACTTGATTAGCATATGAAACCGTGGCTCTGCTTTGGCCTTGCTTGGCTTGGCTTGACTTGACTTGACTTGGCTTGACTTGGCTTGACTTGAGTAGGGAATTCGACTTGGATTCATTATGCCGGTGATTACGAGTAATGAGGTAATCAGTGGATTTGTACATTTGCGACTTTGAGCTAAAAGTAATAATATTTATCCAGCAGAGACTTGGTTTCAACCATCTTTTCCATTTGAGGACTCGGCTTCGGCTTTCTCCCCGCTTCCACGTCACTTGTTATTCAATCCCAATTGCCGTCGAGCCCAGTGAGCTGGAAGCACCGGAGGAAGGAGCTGGAGGAGACGAGACCGGGACGCAGTGTAAGAGGAGTAAGTGCGGGATTAAGAGAAAGTCTCCAGGTCTCTGGGTACTCTGTCTGTAACCGGGCAGAGTCGGAGTCAAGTTGAAAAGATTTGCTAGCAAACACGCCAAGACACTCACCCCACCACCACCACCACCGCATGCACAGCCGAGCCTACATACATAAATCTCGCCTCCACCAAACACTTATTCCTCGGCCCAAATGCTCCAAATCCAAATCTACGGTGTAGTGAAATGCGAGGAGCTGAATCTGAGTCTTGAGTTGAGTGGAGGACATGAGGGGGAGCAGAGGGCCGGGGAGAATACCGCCATAAATCCCTCTTCTTATGCCTCGTGCCAACTCAAATAACTTTAATATCCGCTTCTTCTCCCCATTTATCTAAACCCCACCGCAATTCCAAATCAAAAACCACTGGAAACACCTTCCTTCCAAGTCCCATCTATCCCACATAGGTATCCCACTTGTGACAGGTAGCAAAAAACTCATAAGAGTCCGCATTGCTACAGCAGATAAAAAAATCTACATTTGTCAGAGGCAAATATTTTTTGGGCGTAACTTACGATTAGATGTCTAATAGACGTAATTATAACATACCTATGTATATTTATTTCACAGCATTTAGATGATGAATCCGTGATTAAGATTTGGGCTTTAAGATACGTTTTTTCCAGTTTTAAGTGGACTTGCTCTGACAGTGAAGTTATTATTTTATTTCATCCATTTTATCAGCTCTGTATTCATGTGTCAATAATGAAGGTATAAGTTTGAAGGTAATAAATAAAGAATATAACAATACAAAGAAATGAAACATCACAAGGGAGATTGCCTTTGCAAGAAACCATAAAATGCAGACACCTGCGTTCAAACGTAAACGCTTACTGTATGTAATAGTAACTGACGATGACGATGCATTTGCAATTTATACACATTCCCCTTAAGTTTTACACGGACGAACGAGTTGCTTGGAAAGGCAGGGGCAATTTAGTCACTTGTAAATTAATACGTTTTCAATGCTATCCTTAGTCTGTAACAACTTATCGTTAGACCAGGTCGCATTCTAATCAAGATGAACCAATCAAGGAAACCTTTTGCTCCAAGTCTACCCATCCCTTATGTATGCGTAAGAAGATGGCCTTGTCCCTGTCATAGTTTCATCGATACTGACAAATAAACACTTTGACCATCGGAAAATATTTCCCCTTCAAGAATTCCCAAAGATGAGTATCAAAGACTTTGATGTGATAATTTTCAACCACTTAATTCTAAACCATGTTCATTGCAAATCTCCTAATTATAAAGTAATTGGGCGGAACCGGGGCTTATTATCCGTGCAGTCTTGTAGAGAAGGTTACTCATTCTCGACAACTCACTCGGCTTCCTTTAACGAACCTCCTTTAGCCTTGGCGTATACCTATGCTTTCTTCCTTTGAGGGCGGTTGACTCGTTTGCACCAACTTCCCAATGCACTCTAACTGTCCATGGGAATATATATGCACTGTGTCAAAGTCTAGCCAGATGCTAATCGGACCCAGTAACGTAATAAGTAATAACCTTTGCACATGAATAAAGCAACTGCATCAACTGACAACATGTAAAGACCTCCGGAGCATGATGAGACCAAGATTTATCATGGCATAATTTACATTGGTCGTATTAGTAATAACGCGCAAAAGTCAATAACTAATCGTAAGCTATGCTATGCTTTATTGGGAAATGTGGAAGGAAGCCGTTAGCACTTGAATGAAAATGACATGTGTGGAAAAAATCCGTTTGACAAAACAAGGATGAAAGCTGGAATTGCTTGTTGGATGAGTGACGGGCGCTGGAGATATGAGAATATAAGGAATGGGAATTGAGCGGAGGAGTGCCGGTGTCAGTGTCGTTGTCACAGCAACTTATTAACCTTTCGGGCTCGGCTGATACAGTGGGGAAAATAACATGGTGCCTTATGGAAGTTATGGGTTAGAGTTGGGATGGAATGGAAAGAGAGAATGGGAAAGGGAAGGGAATCAATTCGGGTCAGCAGTCACCTGCAACTCTCACTCTCCTTTATCAAAGCTGATTGTGTCAAAATTGACGAGGGTTCCTTTCCCTCATCACATCGTCATCGTCATCGGCATCGTCATCGGCACATGGACTTACTTGGTCTTGGGCTTGATTGCCGTTGCCGTGCGAGTGAGTTGTTTGTATGTGGTTACAGTGGATGGAATATTCGATAAGGGAAGGGAAGGAACACACACCTCCGCCCACCTGCACGCGTTTCCTCACCACGCCACGGTCACAGGATGAAGGCGGCTAATAGACATTTATAGACTGTTATTAAAACAAGAACAACTTGTTCCCAAACATCCACCTGTGCTCATCTCAACTTTCACTTTTTTCCTTTCTCCCTTTTCCCTCTGCAAGTGACTTTCACTTGCAGAGCAGCCCTTCCTCTACCTCCACTCACCAATCCAGATCCAGATCCAATTTCCCCTCCAACTCCAACCAACAGTCCCGTACGTTTCTAGCCTTTCCTCGTTACCACGTCCAAAGACCACAAGAAACAAAAACAAGAGGAAAGTTATGAAACTGATCTCATTATTCTCGTTTCATTTCCCTTCTCATCACGCTTCCCTTCCCTCCGCTCCAGATAACACACGCGCTCACACATTCACGCCTTGACGAGCCACGCGTCCTCTCCACAATTCCATGTGCATCACAACCACAACACAACAAACCCAAAATCTTACAAGGGCATCTTCTTCACGCACATTCTAATCATGTATGCAAACAGAATTACCGTCAAACTTGCAACCTTTTCCTCCCTTCAATTAATCCCTGTCGAAACTTCCTACACCACAAAGCAAAGGATTCTCTCTCCAACTCACAACAAAAACAAACATTCGCTCTTGTAATCTTGGTAATTGCAAGTACCGTGGGATATGACAGGGAAAGGTGGGACAAAGAAGGTAGAAGTCATGAGGAGATAAGAGCTCTCACGAGCTATTTCTATTCTACTCCACGAAAATATGACACGTTGAACATGACTGAGTCGTCAATAAAGGTCAAGGTGTGCTTTTCTCATGCGATTCTCCAACTTTATCTCCCCTTCAGCATCCGTCCTTTTATTCTCTTACAGAACGACAACGACATGCGATTGATAAACCAAAACCAAAACGATTATGACCGCAGGAAGGTTTCTTTACGTCTCCCTGGTCACCACAGACGAAGTGGAAGAGACGGAGAGGAATTATTACTTTCCAGCTTCTCTCCTCTTCCTAATCCAATGGAAAAGCGTTGCATTGGCCTAAACTTTTCCAAATGGAAAAGGATTTGCTCACGCCCCCTTCAATAAGTCAGTAGAAGGTAAGGGAATCAATAATCCCTCCCTTTGCACCTGCACCAAATCTAGAGCAATAATCCAGGAACAATAATAATTACAGGTAAACTCAGTCCTGCTCTTCTCACAAAGTCCAAGAGTGTCATAAATGAAAATGGAGCTGGAGATGGAAACTCGGGTTCCGTGCATTCATTCCCTCCACTTAAACTATGTAATTTGTTCGAGGAGGAAAATTTTTAATTTAATTTGGTCAAAAGTTTCATTTTCATTGCGCAATGTGCTCTGGCGTAGGTGGTTGCAGGTGTTGGTTTGATTACATTGTCAGAGCGGTTGCGGTTGTGGTGCCCTGAATCCTGGCCCTGGCACAAGTCGGTCGAGCACAATAAATGCACTTTTCCAACATTTCCGCTACAATCCACTGTGCCCCAGAACTTGTTACTTTGCGAAATCATTTCTCTTCCCCCAGCCGACGGCTAGGGCTTTCATTGCTGTGGCTGTGGCTGTGGGAATACAAGGACCTGCAGACAGAATCCCCCTCACGAGAATACAAGGAAGGCGAGGACTTGCCCTGGAAGCTGAGAAAGCGTGAGAAAATGAGAAATTAGGAAAGGTAAATTAAGGGAAAGCCGTAGCTGAAGAAAGTGGCGAAAGGGAAAGTGGAAATTGCTTCATTTTTGTGCTGTCTGTTCAATTTGCAGATTTTTTGTAAAGTAAATCACGTGGGACTGTGGGTGCTTGCGTTGCTCGCTTCTCCCTCCACTCACCCTTCCTCTTCCCTGCACTTTCTCCCACTCCCTGTGCCCTCAAGAGATGCGGCAGAATTACAGAAATGCTTGATATATTCCGCGTCCATGTTTATGTGATTACGAGAACCAACTGCTGACTACGGTGTGCATGTGTGTGTGTGTGGCTTGGATCGTGTGGTTGGAAGGGAGAAAAGAGCCCGAGCCCAGCCCAGCCCAGCTCAGCCCAGCCGAATCATTTCCATTCCACTTGGCTGCCGGGCTGTGATAGCAAATGGCAAATTCAAAAATGGTCTAGACAAAGTAGTTTTAATTTCCATTTCAAGATTAATCCACTTGCTCGCATTTCTCGAATGGAATCACATGCTTTCTTTTCGTCGTCTCTTCATTTCTTCCTTTCTCTGACTCCACCATCACAATTAGTTGAGGCAGAGAAAGCTCATCATCTTTTTATAGCATTCATCTCCGCCCTTCCATCCAGCCATCCGTACTCATAAATCATCCAGAGAAAAATAAGTGCAGAGGGGAAGAGTGGAGCGAGGAAGAGCGGACGGAGGCAGGGGCAGGGGAACTCACTGCTCCACCACAGCCACAATTATTACTGAGCAACTTGATTTCATCATTTTATCAAGTGACGCACACATCATAATCAATATAAATGACGGGGATAAAAGGGAAGCGGTCAGAGGAGAAAGTGCCCACTTGAGTCTCTTCCTGCCTCTGCTCTGCCTGTGAGCCCCATGAATGCGAGCGGCGGTGATCCTGTGACGTGGTTTCCTCCGATCAAAATGTAAATACGCAAGTGGAAGAGGAAACAGGTTTTGGGGAAAATTGAGCATTAAAGTTGCATTAAAATTCTGATGAGACTATGACATAATAATTTATGAATAATCCCAATCCCACAAGTGGCTCTCAATCTCTCGATTCTGAATTAAAAAAAGGAGGAAGGTAAGGCAAGGCCTTGGCGTGGAGGTAGCGGATGGAGAGAGCAAAGTAAGAAAGTTTCGGGTCTACTGCTTCCCCGTGGAATCCTCCATGACTACCTCTACCTCTCCTCTCTCCTTCCACTTGACATGGGAAGAAACTTATTTATATTTTATGGCTGCGAGTCCATTGAGAATTAAATAATCTTTTGCCCATCCACAGAGTCGTCCGTGGAATTCTTAGGCAACTTTCACTCTAATTTTAATTTTCTCAGCGAAAAACTCATTTGAAAAAATGCTGAGTGAAAACGCAGCTCGGTGGAAAATGTACACAAGATTTCCCAGTGAGCACTTGTGAGTTGCGAGAAATAAATGCGAAATGTGAGGAAATGTATGAAATTCTCGCTCTCTCCTTCCACTTCCCTTTCCTCTGTCCCTGGCCCTCGCCTCGGTCGACTGACTGGGCTCTTGGTTGGGTGTGGAAATGAGTGGTGAAGGCGAGTAAACAAAAAATGACATTTGACTATTTGAGGAGATTATGTACGCGCTAACTGTCGACTCGCAAGACTCTCATGCTTTCTAATCCCTTCTCCTCCCGGCCTCTCATGCTTTATTATTATGGAGGGGCGCGAGGAGATGCTGTTCGTATTCATTGGATTCCTCTGATACTTAATACTCTGAGTATATCACCCACTCCATCGCATGCTATTAGCTCCCTTCCTTTTCAAAGTCTAATTCCGCTGTCCTTCCCTTCACTCTCGCTTTACGCAACGGTGCGAGGATGAAAGCGTGGCTTTGGCTTTCCAATCTCATTCCGTCTCTCGTTCTGGCTCCTATGGAAGAAGAACATGAAAGGAGGGAGAGAAGTGGAGCGGGATAAGATGAAGGAAAGAGCAAGGGAAGGACGACAGTGAAAGCTGAAGCCAAGTGTGAGTAGAATAATGTGGATTAGGTGACAACGGACCTGTTCACGTTGGAGAAAGTCGGGTAGTCAACAGGTGTTTCCAGGGAATTCATTTCATTTGTTGTGGCTGCCCCTTCTGTTCGACGTCTTTGTTGCTGGGCTGCCTTCCATTGACTTGTCATCGTGAGGAGAGAAACGCAACGCTCCATCTTCTCGCCTTCTCCAAACACGCTGCACTCGCTCTCTCCCAAAGACTTTCTCCAAAAGTTTTCACTCTTGCCTCCTCTTCACTCTTGCAAAGTCATCAGAATCTTCCAACACTTGCCGTTCGCTCTCTCCTCCTCCTGCCTCTCACTCTCACTCTGCACTCACTACCGCTCCCGCTCCCGCTCCCACTCCAACTCCAACTTTGAATTTATTTGGATTATTGTGAAAGAGAAGATTCCTTTGAAAGTCAAAGTCGAATCTTTTATCAATTCCCTTTGCCGGATTTTTCCTTTGCGATTATTCTTTCAACCCACCAGTCTAATTCACAACTCCTTCCCCAATGCAATCCGCAATCCAGCACAATCCAATGCAACCACACGGAATGGAATGGAAAGATGAATTCCAATTCCAAGGAAACTCGGTCCACGAAGAAAGCACGGCCAAAGGAAAACGAAATCTAATCAGACAGCTTCACTCTCCTTTCACTGGCCAATCGTATTAGACAATTCATATTTCCATCTGCATCCACATTTCTCTTTCTTCCCTTTATTTCCTCGTCCCTTCTCCCTCTCCTTTTGTGTGGCAGAACGCACTTGGACGACCGGGATTAGGAACTGGATTCCGACCAGGATTTCCACAAGGTCGGAGCACAGAGTAGTTGTGATGCTCCACGCTTCCGTATGCAATCACACAGAGCTCTTTCTCCGCCTCGCAGGTGTTTTGTTTTCCTCTCTGTCTTTCCACCCGGGACCAAGAGATTGATGCGTACGTGGAGGAATCCTTTGGCAGCAGAGACTTGACGTCTTCACTTACTTGGCTAAAGACAACGTTTATGCTCCAACACTTGTCTCACTTGTCCTCGCTTTCTCTCCTTTCCCCGTGTCTCTTTCCCTTCCCTCCACTTTACTTATAACTCCCAATGACTCACTCAACACAAGTGGCACAAGTCAGCGGATTCTCTTCCTCCTGGCACAAAACACCTCTCCTTCACTTTCAGCTTTTCTCATTAAACTTGTTTCAATTTACGGGCTGTCGTGTGCGACGCGTCAAGACAGATGTAAAAAAAAGGAGCGGGAGCAAAGTTTGTTGTTTCCCCTTCCCTGATGGATGGAAAAGTGCAAGTGAGTTGAATGGAAATTCAACGTTGCTCTGCCTGCTGTTGCTGTTGCTGCTG
>JAAXYX010000629.1:0-34018 GCA_036851915.1 Ptenothrix huangshanensis | reverse complement strand
ATACACATGATCTCGGAAGGAGATCATCATCAAAAATCTTTAACGCGTACGTGACTCCAGAAGGGAAGTCACTAGAAAAATCTCTAACGTCAACACATGCCCTAACGAGAAGGTGACCAGCACCTTTTGCCTGCGGAGAGGCTAATGCCTTGGCATTATAATCACTTATACTAATTTTTACATCATCTAACATTTCTCCTATCATATCAATATCCGTCTTGTCAAAAGGAGGAGGTGGAGGTAATGAGATGAGAATTTAAGTAGGAAGTGTGAGATCTGAGATCCACATTTTTATGAAGGAAAATGACAGATGAGTGCGCTTGACTCATTTTCGTATGGAAATCCATTACCATACGGTGATGACAGACAGAAAATGATAAAGTGCTCCATAAAATTTGCTTTATGGTCAAAATCAAAACTAGAAGGGAAAAACACAATGAGATGGCGGTGTTTATGGGTACAAGTGATTGACATACAAAAGTAATCAAGCGCGTGCACGAAAGTTGCTCAGGTTTTCGGCCTTAAATGCAAAGCCTGCTTTGATGAGGTAATTGATGCTGTTCGTGGGTACTTTGTGTATTTAATACCCAACATCGAGTTTAATTTCCCTTTCGGATCATTCGTCGAATTAAGCACACCAGTATTTATGGAGTTTTATGGCTTTGGCTTGGATTGGATTGGCGTGGGTAATGCATGAAGTAATCAATTGCTAGTGAGTTGGAAAGTGACCAGTACTTTGGTGGAATAATTTTTAGACGCCTCTACCTTCTGGCGCTTGTCGTTTCACAATTCGTTTCCTCTTTATAACTTTCCTCAGCTTGCCACCACTGCGTCCCCGTTGACGAGAATTAAACACGACCTGGTCCATGCTATCTTCCGAAACTGAATTGCTGTCGTAATCACTCGAAGGCATGGGACTGTCCTGGAATTCAACAAATCTGGATTCGGATGGTACGAACGATGGACTTTGGGTAGAATCACCACCTTTAGCTTGATTTGGTGGGGTGATGGTAACATCATTGCTAACGCCAAAACTTAATTCAGATGTTAAAATGAATGGAGCGGCTGTGGTAAAAGTGATTTTGCTGTAAGTGGCCCAGTCATCTTTGAAATACTCCTGAGGCAGGGGATGAAAGTGTAAGCTGGAATTGTCAACTTTCATTGCCTTAGCATTGCTCTGGCTATTTTCATTGGCAGTTGAGTTTTGATTTTCTTTCCGATTGTGGCTGCTATTGTCACTTACATCCTTGGAATGCTGAGTTAAGGCCTGAGTATTTGCAGCAGATTTGCTTTTACTCTGGATCTGATTATTTTGCAATTTTTCTTTGGGATTAATGTAGTCCAGTGCGTTCCATTCTTTACTAGGGAAAGGAATGAACGAATTGACTACATCGGCAACGGGTAAGTAGAACTTGCTGTCCCTATCTTTACTCGTAGGAGGAGATGGCTTTTGCTGCATCAAGGCTTGAGGAGTTGGAAGGACATACTGAGGAATGCCATTGATGTTCTCAATGGTGGCATGGATTTGTTTTTGGCCGTTTGCAACGTCGCCCATGTTTGACTGCAACTTCCGAAGGTAGTTTTGAAACTGCTGTAGATTGATATTGGAGGTATTAATTGGAGGATTAGGATTGAATTGGGAATTTTCGAATTGATTCAAGGAGTTGAGATTACTGCTATTTGCCACAGACTGTCCATGACTATTTGGAACGGGGATGAAGAAATTGTGAGGGATATTTAGGTTCTGGGCGTTGCCTGGAGGAACGGGGAAGAATAAAGACACGCCGTCTTTTTGCTGAGCAATGGGGAAGTACAATTGGTAGCCATTTTGTTTCTGATTCGATGGACTGAAGGATTCGTCTCCAGCGGGGAAATAAAATTGGAAGCCGTTATTCTGTGTCACTGGAGCGCTCGTGCTTTGACCATTATTATTGTTGTTACCTTTGCTGTTACTGTTGCCTGAGTAGATTCCACCATAACTACCATAACTGTTGAAATTGCTAGCCCAGCCATTGCTTTTGTCATTCAAGTAACTTATCGAGTTTGGAGATGGATTTTGCTTTTGTAGAGCCGGAGGTATATTGAACATTTGTATGTTATTATTTGGATTCATGTTTGAATTGGTATTTGAATTCATATTCGAATTTGTATTTAAATTAATATTAGTATTCGTAGTTGAATTCATATTAGAATTTGAAATGGAATTTATAGGAAGCGCTTGCTGCTGCTGTTGCATGACACTGGCAGTGTTCGGATTACGAAGAGCCATTCCAGCATTTACATCAATGTTCTGAAATTGCTGCATGGCATTGCTGCTGCCAGAATTTTGACCGTTTCGGATGGGAGTTTTGCTATTCGGATTCAGGATATTGGATATAAAATCAAATATTCCTGCTGGTGGGGCTTCATTTGTAGTGGTCATGCTATTCATCAGATTTTGAATGCTTGGCATACCCTGATTAAGATTTTGACTTTGGGGTTTCCTATTAATATTATTGTTATTATTGTTGTTCGAATTAAAACTGATAGGCTGCTGCTGATTTTGTTGGTCAAAGAAATTAATTGCGCCAGACTGGGGGGCGACTAAGAACTGATTCGGTTCCTGGCCATTATCATTATTGTTGTTGTTTTTCATTTGATTTATTAGTTGCATGACATTTTGTAGATTGTTATTATTATTGCCATTCATGTTACCCGAATTTTGCATAGAATTGTGCAAATTGAGTATGTTCATAGGTGGCTGTTTGGCTTGAGCACTGGGGAAATATTGGTCAAACAAGTTGTTCATCTGCTTGCCATTGCCATTGTTATTGTCAGATGGGAAATAGTTGTTAAAAGCATCTGATGGGTCAGGGGGGGCAGGTGTTGTGATGGAGACTTGGTTATTACCACCGCCGTTACCGTATCCCATGGCATTATGAACAGCGTTCATCATCATCCCTAAGATACTCTCTTCCTCTGGCTCCATGTAAATTTCGTTCATGTCTCCGTGGGGATTGGTGAATTTAGACGCGATCGATGTGATCAGTCCAATGACAATTTCAAACGCTTTACCCCCCAGTTCAAGCTTCTGACCCAATAACGTAGGTATGAGCTGAACTGCGAGTTCAATAATTGCTTTGCCGTGGTCTGTGCGTTATGAAAATTTCGCATCAGTTATTACCAGTTAGCATTTCACTTTTCAAGAAAAATTTAATTAATACTAATTTGTGCAGTAGGGGAAATTTGTCATAGAATTGAAGGCAGAGATGGAAAGAAGAATTAACCAGATAATTGATAGTTACATAGATGATATTATCATAAACCTCTTCATATCACTGAAGATCAGTTCATAGGAATTCTTCTGCTAATCTACCCATTAACTTTCCCGTTCCTCTCAACTCTCAAATGCTGATCTTGAGTAGAAAACAAGGAAGTTTGAATAAAATTGTAGGTAGATCGTTTTTCCTGAACTTGTGTACCTGTGATTAAGGTCCGAGTTCCTTTGCACTGAGTCTAGAGTAATTGATTGCAATTAAGAGCATAATTAGAAGGTACTCATGAATGGGTGGATAATTGCATTATCTTAAACAGATACCTAGTCATCGCTTGTAACTATTCCGTTAATTAATATTTATTATCATTATGCGGATTTATCTTCCCACTGCTTGCATAGCACGTATAATTCTCCCTTTGCGAAGGTGTGGTGTTACGAGGTATAATCACAAGGAAAACAGGAAGAAGTTTACAAAGAATGAAACAAAGACGCCTGTAAACGGAACGAGAACTGAAAATGAGAGTTAGCCAAGTCAGGTATCTAGTGTGGCTGAAAGTGAACGCCGAGTCGTATGCTTTGTATTGCAGTTTTATTTTCATAATTGTCGACTTATATTGCACATCAGAAAGTGCAAGTAAATGACATCGTGTGAACCACTGAAAACTAGCTCTGCGACAGCTAGTAAATACATATGAAATTACGCTACAGCGCTGGTGGATTTCTTTGGTTGAATAGTTTGAACCTCAGCCTAGCGCAAGTCAATTACAGTACTGACTCATTCATGAGAAATATAGAGACCTTAAGCCACATCTAAAGTAATCACCATCTACGTACTACTATTGCGTGGCATTCCTAGCATGTAGTAATAATATCCTACATCATTTTCCCCATCGTATTAAATGCCTAAAAAGTCCCATTTAGAGAAACTCTCAAAAAATGAATCTATGACATTTCATGAAGATTCTTATTGACCATGCATACCTGTATCAGCATGTGCACACTCATGCTGCTGCAGTGGCGCCGGTACTGTGGCTCAGGCTTTTATTGAAGATTAGCACCGGCTCCACTAGGAATGTAAAATGTTTTTGTATCCTATGTAAGTTCCGGATGTCAAAAGCCCCACTAATCGCACGCAAAGGAACTTGGAGTGCCTATTGATTACACGCATGCATTTACATACATAGAGATTGCACACCCCCAAGCCATATAATAAATTGTAAAACTGCAAAATTCCCTTTCGCTCAGCTCGCGGACCTTCTCGTGAGTCTAACGACTTGAGACGTTGTTATTGTTTACATTTGTCCGTCTTCACCACAGAGTTCCCATCCCTATTCCCATCCCACGGTTTCCGAAAAGACTTGTTGATATGGATTTCAGTTCTGTCTCAACTGCCTCCATGGGTATCTGTATGTACACTAGAAGTCCTCGTCGGTGGAAGTAGTGTGAGCGCATCAGTCATTGCCATTGTGAGTGAAAGTTACAGAAAACATTGCATGTTCTTGTGTGATCATAGGCAATGCAACGGCAGATAACACGAAACAATTTGGAACGGAAATATCCGTAGCATTCTGCTTTGTAGCTGAATGTTTCCCACTAACAGAAATATGTTTATCAAACAGCACTGTCAGCTGTGTGCTAAATTATTAATAGAAAGCACACCTACCCCCTCTAATTCAAGCTCGATACAGTCATCATTCTAAAAGATGTTCATAAATGTATTCATGACACTGATCCTACCATTGCAGTTGGTATTGGGTGAATGGTGAATTAGTTTAGGCACCCAGAGAAGCTAAGTAATTATCAAATTCTTACTATTTTCAAAGTTAGTCCAGTCTCAAGTGCGTTGCTTATAAATTAGGTATAAATGTTTAAGTGATATGTAGTTAACAAGTAAGAGTTGAATATTTGTAATTATTATATTAATTATTAATATAATTGTAACACTCTCAATTTTTGTTTTGAGGTTGTTCAAATAACAAAACTTACTGATTCGTTTTGTGCAAATATTGTGGAGCTGGTGAGCCTGAATTCATTACGCTATGAGCATGGGGTGTATCAAGAAATCGCTACAAAATAAAATTCAAAATACTAGGGATCAACGCTAATCTAATCTCGGTTGCTGAAATTAAAATCCTAACCAGGCTATTATATTTAGTTTCATTGATTATTGTATTGATTCAGTGTTTAACGTACAAAGATTCGACAGAGCACTAAGCATTAGCTAGTGCTGCAGAGGATGAAATTTATCCATCCCAATTTGACGATACCGCACCAACATTAACTGAGTTCGTGCACGTCTGCAGCACAATTACATGTACATTTGCATTCGCGCATAGCTTGAGAAGCCAACAGTCGGGAACTAGCACTATTCCAGCCCTATTGTAGTAACGAAGGCTCAGAACTACCCCTACTCATGCCCTACTCATGCAACTTTGCAATGGCCCTATCCCTATTCAAGCCCTATTTAGTGAGCGCTGGCTTTGGAACTAGAATTATCGTAGCCCGATTTCCACAGCGGAGGTTTTCATTTCTACATATATACATAATTTACCAAAGAAAAGTCATGTATGTAGGTAAAGGTCCTACAAGTTGTATACAATTTGAAATGTAATCACAAGATCAGCACAAATCTGTTAAAAATTTTGCAATTGCTGAAACGGTTTACCGGGTTTTTACGGTTTTACCCGGCTTTTATAGGTTTTTTCCAAATTGTACCTAGCAAACTGCCGTTACTCTCGCGGAATTTGCTTCTACAAAATAGCTCTTTCCAAGCGCTTTCTAATGTTACATCACATGTTCAGATTGATTAAGTGTGACGTCTTGGCCGATGTGACACATCTTTTACGTACTGAACCGTGTATTAACTACCTATAAAATAGATGGTCGCAAAACGCACCAATGCGAGCGCAGCGCGAAGCGAAGCGCCTTGTTTTTTTACCCTTGCCCAATTGGAGTACCTGATCGGTCGGTACCCCTATCGCTATTGCAAGCTATTGAAAAAACAGCGATAAGGCTTACCCCTATCCCTATCGAAAATAGGGCCAAACATCACTTCTAGCACCCTCCTTGAGTTTACCGACAACGTAGGACAAGAATGCTTGGCGTAAATGCAGAGGTACCTACCATATAGAAACTATTTTGTGAACGTTATGGTTTCATTGTGGTAAAGAAGAACGTAGGTAATTGAAAGATGAGTAGTGGTAGGATTTGAAAGGGGAGTGAAAGTTTCTAGTCGCCCTTTCCTAGATCATTTTGTTAGTCACAACTAAGTAAAGAGATACTTGCACATGTCAATGTTGATTAGCATGATACGCGTGTTGAGAATACTTATAGGTCTTATTGATATTACCGCATACCGTTATTCCCTATGTTTTTCTTTTTTATCTTTTGACGGTATTCTGAAGCTCCATTTGCTTTGCTGCTTAAGTCTACTTTGCATTTATAACCACGCAAAAGTAAGGAAAGTGGGATCATGAAGGTTTATGTGAATGCAACTACAGGATAAAGTGAGAAGTTAGTTATTACCGTAACCTCCTTTGCCTCCAGAGCTGCCTTTGAAGTTGATGTTAGCAAGACCGGCTTTGAGACCTTTCCCCTTTTGAGCGATTCCTTTACCGAAACCTTCGATGATACCTCCTTTAGCTGCAATGATATTCCCCTTGGTTTTGATAATCTTTCCTTTGATAGCGATGATACCGCCCTTAATAGCTTTGATTGCTCCAATAATGGCGCCCTTGATTGCTGCTTTAGCCCCAACAATATCACCTATGATGTTGCTGCCTCCTTTTCCACCACCGTAGCCTCCCTGCAAAAGTTCATGGCACATTGGCATGATTATTGTTTAATTAGCTTCATAAAGATAGTCGTAGTGATCGGAGTGAAATGTATTAAAATGCGCTACCTTTGGTGGTCCGTAGACTGGCTTTGGTGGAGGACCATATGATGGTTTAGGTGGTCCGTAGGAAACCTTGGGAGGACCATAGGAAGGTGCTGGTGGCGGTCCATAGGAAGGTGGTGGAGGTCCATAAGATGGGGAGGGAGGGGGTCCATAGCTTGGAGATGGAACTCCATAGTTGGATGAAGGAACGCCATAGCCAGTGGATGGCACAGAATAAGACGATGATAAAGGAGCATCTCGCCTACTGCGTTCGGCGGCTGCCATCCTGCAGCTCAGCACTGCTAATATAACGACTAGTGTGGCTGAGGACCACTATAGTAGAAAAGAAAAAAAGGAACAAAATTATTACTAAGTTATCCACACTCATTAACCTCCAAATTAAACAATAAGGAAAAATGCCAGTTTCTAGTTTACTTGCTAATTACAAATCATCTCTCATTAATATTCTTGACGAACGCCTAAAATTGAATTTAAATCTTTTCTGTGTCAAGAGTGAATAAACTTTGGAAACCAATTGCTAATTCCAATGATTCCGCATGTTTCAGCGTTTGTCCAAGCAAAACACTACAAATGCATATGACGGAGGTATCAGAAGGTTTTCCGTCTGCTTATTATGGTTTCACAGACAGGTTGAAGCTATCCCTGAAGAAGAAAGCAAAGACACAAACCAAATTTCCATTTTTGTATTATTACTATTATTAAATCTAGAGACCCTGCGGGAATTATCCCATGACCCATTTATGTCAATTATGTACACTTAAACAACGATGAACTTTCAGCAATGCACTTTCGGCACTGGTCACTCTTAATTTGTATTTTGGCGACAAACAATAGCATGATGCAAAGCTTTCACTGGTGCAAAAAAATGTCTACACTCTGTCAAGTATGTACAACAATTCAGCAATTATTACTAAACATATATGAACCAAGTTATTGTCTCTCCGCTAACAATAGCAGGTATGTTTGGAATGTACAAAATGAATCTGGCTTGGGCATTCTGCTCTCCCTTAATGAGCTGATATAAACTGATGAATCCTAAAGAGTCCAGAGTCCCTTCAAGTTTGTGGTGTATAAATATCTCGAATATCTCTAATTAATGGATCAATGGATGTCTTGATTTTAACCTTTGTTGAATTTAGTACAACGGGTTGGTGGGATTTAGATTTGGATGTGAGATCGGTGCATTCAGGAATCTGTTATGACTATTATTGTACATATGCATTGCCAAGTCAATACTCTTGTCCATTAAATATCCTAGCGCACTACTGGTCCTTTCGTATGCTCCTCGAATAAGAAAGTGTGCCCTACCTTCTTCCCAACAAAGTCGTGTGCACAAATATACTTATGGAATTGTGACGGGAGTGGTTAGGTTAGACTGTATTTAGCGGAGAGATGGAATCGGACATGGTTACATACAGTTATTCCCGATGTCTCCCAAACAGTTTTATGCAAGTGCCACTTTCCGATTACATGTCACCCTACGTTCGTCGTCGTGTAAAGAAAACTAATGGTTTCCACTTCCTACCTTATGCCGCTTGCCTTTCACTGTCTACATGCATAATCATGTGTGTTCAAAATGATTTATCTGAAGGTAAAACAATAGTGGAAGTCATGATGAAAAAATAGAAGGTATAATTAAAGTAGCCTCGAGATTCAATTAGAAGGCAAGCCTGAGCTTCAGCGGTTCTATAAATCTAAAGTCGAGAAAAGTGACATCAACATTAGGATCAAGACAAGACCAAGACTGAAAGTCAGTGAAATCTAATTCTGGTCTCCTACATGCATACACGTATGAATTCATTCCCAAACAGTACAGGATTGTGTATAATTATGCACACAACAATCGCCTTGCGGCTGATAGGGTGCAAATACTGTTTGGATATAAAGGACGGCGTAACAAGCAATAGTTGTTGTGTATAAATAGCTACTCAAACATATTTCTCACATCTGACAGCCCTTCGTTAGGCTATACGTGTGCAATTATTCCCATTGACACTATTGATGTGTACAAGTCAGGCGTATCCTGAAGGTGCGTGCTCGATCACACGGCTCTATGCCATTTGCTCATCGTTATTTGTTCACTATCTTCATGCACATCTTTCAAGTACATATCATATGCTTTACCTATCGGTCCTAGTCATCTGCATTCTATGCATGTAGCTACCTACATTGTCTACTGCTCCGCTTTCATTCACCTGCAGATGCCTATGTCGATGCCGACTCCTTTAATAGTTTGTGGCAAGGAAGTGAGCACAAAAAGAAAATAAGTGATGCCATATATGTAAAGCTGAGATTAGGTATTAGCTATCAGATATACATATATCCTTATCCTTCCATGTACACACCTGAATCCATGTCATTGTGCATTGGAAAAACAAACGTAAGCCAACATCGATACTACTGTGGAAACTATTACGCTTCAATTTTAGAAGCATGCCGTAGAAACATGAATGACGTATGGGTGCTACTCACACTAAACATTTGCTACCTGGAATTACATTTTTTAGCTCGCAATGTTGATCCGACTAGATTAAAACAAAGCTCAAGTATTCCATATCTCAAGTGCCTACTGTAGACTGGAGTAAAAGATACTATTTATTGTATGACTCTGACTCGAAAACCGGTTTTAATATCATATCATAGTGCACAAGCACATCACAATGTTAGACAATATCTTTATCTACCTACTCAATCAGTCTTAGTTTGTTAATGAATTCACTGAGAAACAAAAAAGCTAAATCTGAAATGCAAATGCAGTGCGTTAATGTGTACAGGCCCTAAATGCAGAGAATAAAGATAAAAAAGATGGATGAACTGAGAATTAAGGACAATGCCGTAGTCGTTAAGATTAACTTTGTGGGGACTGTTTAAAAACTCCTATGAAATGCTGCATATGCAAACACCAACATGTGACATTATGGATGCATAAAGACAAGAGCCAAGTGTTCTATGTATGTGCATTGTATATTGCATTGCATACTCCTAACTATCATAAACTTACAACTTTTCAAGCTATGCTAGAAAATTACCACGTACGGCTGACTTAAGTAGTGAGCATAAAATTGGTTAGCTTTGTTGATACTCACACTTACAAATGCTCACATTTCTCCTCCCTTCCTTCCTTCACACGTACCTTGCTCTTTTCCACCATACTGTCGTTTGTGGAATGGATGCATTACGCGTGAATTATGCATAAGGAGATTTTAACTCGGATTCTACAATCTTAAATTTGCATTCCTCATCTCTGTCCTCTGAGTTGTGAGTCTTACTGTAAACTGAATGTGGATAATAAGAAATTATTTCAAAGAATGAGAAAGTTTTCTTGCCCCTATTGCATCGTAATGAAAACGCTCTTACTCCTACCAAACAGTTTTAAACCTCACCGGCGTATCCTGTTGCAATCCATAAAGTATGCAGATATGTACTGGTAAAAAATGTGAAATGCCACAAGGAATCAAGCTCATCACAAGCACAGCATCTTGTGGCTTCATCGTACATCTCGTACACGATTTAGTCCTAGTGGGACAATGTACGGATACCGATTTATCGAAGACCATACCATACAATAAGTGCACAATGCAAATACAAGCATGCCTTATGCTGTAAGAAGAATCTGTTCTGTGTCTGTGAGCAGGTAGTGTAGGTTTCAAAACGTTTAAATTATTTGATACGCCTTTCCGTATGTAGGCATGCAAATATGGGCAGTAAGTGGGGCTCAGTGGTCTGGCGGTAAACGTCGTTGACTGCGAAGCAGCCCGTCCTTGTAAAGGATCTCGCAATGGTTCCTGGTTCGATCCCAGGTGGAGGGATCTCTGTTCTTCGAGCTTTTTTCCTCACCCTGGATCATCTTCCCAGATCGAAGTTTCGTCTCGGAGATCACAAGGAGGGCCAGCGGGGGAGAAGTCCGGGATAGATGGGAGTCAAAGGTAGAATTTTGACTTACCCTACTTATAAATAACCTATTTTCGTAGCTCAAAAAAGACCCTCCTATTTCCTATAAATGGGGTCTGAATTCTCAAAACCCTACCCTACCCTACTTTTAATTTTGTTCTCTTCCTATCCTATTTATAGGGTTGACCCTCTTTTTGCAGTAAATAGCGACCAAGTTGTTCAAAATCTTGGAAATACATTCAAAGTTTAGTTTTCATTGTTCAAGTTAGTGCCAGCAGTAAATCAAACTATTGCTTTTCAATAAAAATTAAACTCTGGAATCTCGATAAAGAGCGCTATTTGGCAACGGTTGAATAGTAATCCCAGCTCTCCGGGCATGACGAATCGATCCATTTATAGCCGAAATTCCTTCCACGCCCCTAGCATATAATATAACGCATAAAATATCACTCTGCTTTCTTTTTGATATTATAATAGCGCAATACTTGAAACAATAAGTTAAATAGAATTCGATTGTTAGTGTTTTCCTGACATGGCTAAAAATGATTGTTTTCGGAGGCAATTTAGCCAGTCGTGTGTATAGTTTTGTATTGCTTCCAATTGATGACAGAAAGTAATTTCTCTTGGTCACAATGCAAACACTTTAAAATATTTTTGATCATTTGTTTCTCAAAAGGCTCTTTTAATTCTGCTTTAAAGCCTTTATTTTGCATGATTACTTGCTAATAATTACCTACTTGTACATCTGAATTTTTTTATCTGTTAAGTTTAAAAGTAATTACAAAGCAATCTCTTTCAATACCACTGTAATCGAAGAGCTAAGTTCAGCATAAGTTCTAAGCTAAGTTTCAACTAAGTTCAGCATTAGCAGCATAAGTTCACTCATGAGATCATTTTCCTATTGTCTATGCATTTAAGAGGAATATAATCGCGTTTTGCAACGAAATCTCATACAAATGTGGCATGCACCTTATAGGGTGAAGTACCTACCGCAAGCCGCCAATTGCTCCCAATCGGAAACCGTACGAGTTGTTTCATTTTCATAAGAAAGATTTGATGCAAATTCGAAAAGTTCTAAAATATTTTCGTCACGAAATTCATGAAATTGGCTGACTTAAATAATTATTCCTTTTCAACCTGTCGCCATATTTCTAGGGTAAGATCATACCCTATCACCCTACCCTGTTTAA
Source organism: Ptenothrix huangshanensis (assembly GCA_036851915.1). Classification (NCBI taxonomy): domain Eukaryota; kingdom Metazoa; phylum Arthropoda; class Collembola; order Symphypleona; family Dicyrtomidae; genus Ptenothrix; species Ptenothrix huangshanensis. Next base: position 21,783 of record JAAXYX010000629.1, on the reverse strand, counting down.
ATTTTTTCCTGGAAAAACAGCCCTATTCTATTTTTGCCCTATTTATATGTAGGGGTCCACCTTTGGGTGGGAGGGTGAAGGAACGTACGAACCGATTGGAATGGCGCGGTAGCCCGACCAACTCCTAACTCTAAACTCATAATTAGGAAAAGTAATCCACAACGTAAATTGTCATTGTGAAAGAGTAAAGTAAATAAAATAAAAGGTGGGTTACGAATCTGTATGAACGGAAGTTAAATCGAACTATAAACCCCACATTTATTTTTTATATGGTTAGAAAACTACAACCGATTAAATGCTCTATACTATGATAGAAAACATTTAAGACATAGGGCTGCACTCGGACAGTCTGGGATAAAGTGCTTGAGTCAGTGGTCGTCATAAGCGAGCACAAATCCTTGGATTAGTGATGATTTGTATGCAAGTATCATTCTTATTCATGCCGACATTACTTGCTTCTTATGAGTCTACGAAGGTTATAAATGCAAAGTTGATAGTATATTGTGTTGATCTATTGTATTGTTGTTGACGTTACCTTTCGTAAAACGCAAGTTTGACTGAAGGTAGCCAAAAGACAATACCACAGCAAGATGTGTCAATGACCTGGAATAATTAAAATAGCCAGCATAACTTTACCTTCCTCTACTGACCATATCCGCAACGAGTTGGCTATAAGCTACCACCATTCCCCTACCAGTGCGCCTGATCTCTGCAATACACACAAGATTTTTGTGGTTCCTGCTGTAGTTCCTGTCGCTCCTGACACATTTAGTAAGTCCCGCAGAACCAGACGAAGCACCTACAAGCACGTACCTACGTGCGTACTCACCCCACAAATTGGAACGAGCTTCTGATAATAGCACAAACCATTACAGATTTGCTCCTCAGACATCGACTGTTGAACTTCCCATTACATGTTTTTCCTCTGTAAAGTTCACATGGGTAAATCCAATTAACTATTTTCGTAGGTAAAATCTTTGACACACCTGAGGTAGTGGATGCAAAAAAATCAAATGAAACAGTATTGACACCTTCAACTTTCCTTTCCCTGAGAGGCATATTAATTAATCCGTGACAAATGTGAGCAACACAGATTGGGAATTCGAGATTGTTGAATTATTTGCCTATCCGTTTATGACTCATGTCTCTAGAGTTTAAATAACACCTCAAGCATTCGTTTGTAAGTCAGTGGAGCCATAGCTGCAGTCTTAATGCTCGAAATGCGCTTAAACAATAATTACTTTACAAGTATTTGACGAATGTTAAACCCAGTGACTTGTATATATGTGCATATGTAGCTGAATGAATGAAAGTGATGTATGCAGTAGAAAGACGATTTGTAAAATGACGATGAATTGCTTTCCTTTGAGCGGCATCTTATGGTTTGCCTTGCTTTGCTTGGCTTAGCTTTAGTTTGATCTGACGACGGGGATGGTACTCATAACGCAAGGGAGGTGATAAAAAAGACAGGCCAGAGTATAAAAACCATCATCTCCTGTTTGTAACATTACATGCGGATTAGTACTGAGTATTAATGGATAAGATCAGATATGCTTGGAGCTCATCGCTTCATGCATGAACAGAAACGAAGAGAAGAAGTAACGACGGGAATAGGACACAATAATAATAATATTCACATATGAAGCAAGGGGACAACTGTAAAGCCAGAGGAACAACGATGAATGGGAGAAATGAAAGGGAGTCAGACGGTCGATCAAAAAACGATTTCATAGAGATTTCCAAGAGAAAACCGTGAATCATGACTTTGATTCCCTCGCTCTGCGTGTGTTGGTGTGTTTCCACAGACGCTCGCACACCGCACGTACTTGCTGCCCGATACGTTTTCCTTGGTCAAACAACTGGCCACCCTTCCTTACTCTCCTAACATGTCGATACTCAATTGAACAATATACATAATCGAGTATCACGGAATCACGTCCTTTTCAGTATCAAGCAACAAGAACGGGAGAGGTCTACTCTATAGATAGGTACAGTTAATAACTCGATGATATAAAATCTACTTGATTTGTTTCCTTACTCATTCTCCATTTCAATGTGATACGATCACATGAGTTTGTTATTAATAGAATTTGCATTGAAAGAAGGGCAGGACAACGACAAGACAGTGCGGTGGCACGCTGGCAGACAATACTCTGATGACTATCAATTCAACTTTCCTGACTTTCGTTTTTATCTACAGACTATGAATTGATTTTCAATTTCTCATGCATTGCACAGTAGACTAATATAGGTACGACAGGTTATTGCTAGCTGGTTCTGGGTTTGGGTGCAGCTCTGGTATCAGCAATTCGGCATTCATGACAATGTGATGGCAATGTGGCTGTAAAGATGAGAATTGACTCAAGTCAACCGTAGAAGGAAAATAGGTTGTCGTTGTAACCACTGCAAGCTTAAGTCAGATCCGATTGCCGTCGGTGGATGGGCTGGGGACAGGGCAGGTAGCAAAAGAAATTCAAATGCAAGTTAGAGGCAATTCAAAAGAAGATAAAGGATAATCTTTCTGATTGAGACTGGGTTAGGGTGGGAATAAATAATAAAATGGATGAATAGCCAATTATTATCTATCGACCACCAATTGAATTCATGCGAAAGGAATACATGGAAGACAACGACCATCCTGGGGTTACGACACTGGGTAAAAATCAACTGAACAATGATCTGAGTTATCAGATAGATCTTTTCAGTAGGTACATGCTATTGAGCGAGTTCCGTGCTCATCCCATCCAGCCAGACAGAAGCAACAGAAAGTGTAAATCCTTCCCGAAAAGATAATATGCACATCAAGCTAAATCAAAAATAAATACCGTATTCACTGTAATAGTATGGCCAGGTATATTAGAGTTAAATATAAGCAACGAGGAGGAGTATACTATTAGGGGAGCATATGTCATAACATACGTTCAGGGGGATACATTGTTATGGTGGGTACACTATTACAATAAATGCGGTATCTAATAGGTAGCCTAAGAAATTCACCACTACGTACCACACGAGTTGAATTCATTGGTAACCCAAACCTCGTATCTCTTTCTTTTCTGGTATTGCTTGCTCCGAACTATCCATGGAGCACTGTACTGCAAGTTTACGCATTGCGCGTTGTCAGGTTGCTGTTCTCATTTTTATGACAGCCATTCCCGATGAGTTTCATAGAAAGAATACTAGAGAAATCTTCATAGAAAAGAAGGGAAAAAAATCATTTACCATTTTCAACTAGCATGTAGTGAAAAGTTTATCTGTATTCTACTTTCATCATCATCGTCATTAATTTTGTCCTTCGTCTCCAACATTTATACTCGACTGGAGGATAATCAGTACTTGCTGGTGGTTGGGGAGCGGAGAAGAAAATTATGAACACTTTAGACTGCACGATCTTGCTTGCACGAGCCGAGGAGAAAAATGTAGGAACAACGAGTGCATATTATTTAACAGTGCGATTATTTTTGAAGAATTGATTTCAGATGAACCGTAACTTTTTCTAACTTCGGTCAACGTCTAATTAAACTACACTTTTCTCTTTGATGACTTTGACAAGATGCTTGGAAGAGCTATAAGACAAACCCGAACAAATTTTTAGCGGGTCCCAATCAATTTTCTATATATTCTCCAGAAACGAGTAAAACTACCGAGTGCATTTATATAAAGGTCACAGATATGTGCTAGTAGTGAATGAATATCAGCATCTCTGCATAGTATCAATCTTAATGTCATGCTTTTGTTCTAAATGAGATAAACGAGGGTGAGAGAAGCTGAAGAATTGAAAATACAGTGATAATGGCAATCGATATTGACCATATAGTTTCAATCAGCAGCAGAATGTGCTCTATAACTGTGTAAGCAACTGGAATAAATTACCAGAATACCTTCGATCTAAAACCATAGTTTTTACTGAATTCTGTTCAAAATTACAAAATTACCGTATTTGATCGATTAATTGCCGGGTCTTGATTAATTGCCAGGGTGGCGACCCCAAAAAACGAATAATCGCCTCCCTTTAACATGGAAAACCGTATCCTTAATAAATGCCGGGTCACAAATAATTGCCGGGTCGGCGAAGGCAAAAAGTGTATACCTAATTGCCGGGACAATTATTCGATCAAATACGGTATATAATACACACGAGGATTGAAGGTATTACTTAAATGACTTATGTAAATTGATCATGGGAATTCCTGGCAACAAATTGTATTATTTTAAACTGACTGTTTTCTGTATTTTGGATCATTATATTATGTAAGTCCGGGCTTAAAACCAGCACCTGATGTTGTCAGCCTTTTTGACTTTTAAGTTAAATAAATAAATCACAAGCTTATTGCAGGTGCTTTATGTAAACGATAGTAGTTTCACCTATGCACGCCAAGCATTGCAAGGTTCAGAACTCTACAGGGTTAATGTAATGCAAGAAATAGGAAGCAGCTCTGAATGGGAACTCGTACTTATTATTGATCAATATTTCTCACTTGATCCGTGGGTATTGATGTAATAATACATAATTGGCGAGAAAAAGTGGAGTCGTATTTCGCAATGTGAGTATGATGAAGTCATTAACTTAATTCTTTCTAAAAAAAAGAAGGTAAAAGTCAACCAAAGGCTGAAGGGAAAAGAATAATAAACTAGAAAGTATGAATATTGTGACAAGAGGTGGTGGACGTGAATGGAATTGGACACTGCTAAAAGGCTGACTATAAGTATGTTTTGGCGTGTAGCACAGGTAGCAAGTGGGAAATAAATAGGGTAACAAATTGCGTGTAGTTTATACATAATTATATCACGTGCCACCGGTCAAACCGGATTTCATGCCGTCTAACTCATAACTCATCCCAGCCATTCAATTAGTATGACCATCTCTCCACTGACTAGCTCTGTAGACGGTAAAAGTGGACCAATTTTATTGTTGCATCATTATTGAGACTTGCAGTGGGAATCTCGTATGAGGACAACGTTAATTGCTTATGAAACGAGCAACCTGATAACTGGTAACTTATTTCCTAATGCATCTCATTCGTACCACAGTTCCATTGGCTAGCCAACTAAATGTATACCTGTGCCACTTCCAAAAATTCGAAAATTTCAATTCCAGCTCGTGTCAGCTCAAAACTGTTCCTAGCTGTACATGTGTAAAAAATAGTGAATGTTAAAGAATTAGGCATCTACATACTATTCCTTCGTCAGATCTTATACAAAAAAAGTTATGACTTAGAAAATAAACTGTGAGGTGTCAAATAAATTATTGTAGAAAAAAGAACATGACACAACATCGCAAATCACTATCATATTCACTTGAGACGGTGGGTAGAAAAAACATCTTTAGTCGCAGCGAACTCAAAGCAATTTGTTGCAAAACACCATAAAAAATTATTCAAATTATTCGGATTATGCATTGGAAATTCAAGTGTCCTGATACAATAGACCTAACCTCAATATGTTTAAGATGATTTATTAAAGGATAAACAGCCAGTTGTAGTTTGCTCTAGCGAAACAACAACTTTAATAAATGATTCTGGTAAATGAATCTTCCTCTGTCTACGTATTTGAAGTAAAAAGAACGTGAATACTTTGAATAAAAGGAATCGTCGAAGAAGATGAGTGCAGGAGTAAACTTGAAAGGCATGCACCTACGGTTGTTACTGCTGGCTAATTGTTAGGAACAGACAATAAAAACAAAATAACGAAGTGAACTTGGGGAAATAAGCTCTGAGAAACATGAAGTGGGTTGGAACATTTTAGAGTGAAACATATTTAGGCCAGTGGGTGTGAATTGTAAATTAAATTTAGCTAAAATGAACCAAAGGTGTTTGATATATAAAGTAGTTCAGTTTTTTCTTCCTTCCGAAGTTCATCATTGTCAAAAGATTGTTATGAATTTTTAAACGGTAATAAAAAATAAAGGAGGCAAAACATCAAATGGATGTGTGCGTGGTCATCATGGAGCTAAAATCCGTATACAGGTAAATGATAAGACTCAAGTACACTAAATAATAAAACAGTAACCCGTTGCTGATATTTCCCTCTGAAGCACTTGGGTCTGCTTAACATAATCGTAAGTAGAATCAAACTTTTCCTCACAAGTGACTAACAGGGTTGCTGTTACAGTTTCCTCTACTGCTACTCCTACTATTGCTACTACCATTCCAACCGCAGGCTAACAATGATGATAAATTCCTTTAATCACCATATACCCAAGTGTGCTTCGAATAGATAAAGCAATTCTCAGCATTTTTCTCTTTTCATAAACGTCGAAGATCGCATCTGTAATCGGCGAGCAAAAGCCAAAATGGAATTTTAAAAAGTTGATAATTTAGGTGGGTATCATTATCACGTTATTTGTCTAGCGTGCCCATGTCACATTGTTTGACCACTTTCTTAGGTAAAATCAAAAAATTGTTGTAAGTGAACTGATACAACAAGTTGTTTTATGTTTTTTTCTTCCACGGTATGACGGTATATCAGCAGAACAACCAATAGGATGTGCAAGCACATGGTTCTATTGTTTTTGTAATGATGATAGCGTGTTTAAGGTATATCCTACGTCCTCAACATTCTCCGTTTTGGTGTAAGATAATCTTTCCCCTAGTAAGCGGTAAACTTTAATGATTTGCTAAAGATAATAGTAATTTTTTTAAATTGTGATGCATCTGACACTTTGAAAAGGATTGAAGGCCTCTGAATCAAGTTGACAAGTTTCAGAATTTAAACTTGATTTAATAATAGATGCTTCACTATCTAAGCACCAGTCACTAAACCAAGGAAGATTACTTAGCCCAATCATGAGCGGTGAATGATGTGGAGTTTCTTTACTAATGGATACGTTGCATAGTAAATGGGGGTTTGAGAGAGAGAGTGATCATCAGTTTACATGATTCATTTTTTACAGGTTCAAGTGACACATGAAAGGAAAGCCATTGGATCTTTATTTGTGGAAGAACGGTTCAGCGTACAAATACATCACATTGACTCGGAAGGTGAATTTCAACGTTAAGAAAATAAAGGATGGAAAATCCATGATATCCTACAATTTCACACATGCAAACGAATGTACACTCAGTCTGTGTTAAGCAGAAATGCAAATAGTTTTTCACATCTTCTTCTGCTTGAATTGCAAGTCAAATTGATGGAATCAGTTCTTCCTTCTTTCAATAAACGAGTAGGTAACGTTTCCTTTCACTTTTACTTTCCTGCGTCATTACCACCTGTGTCAACTGTAACTGTAAACCCCATACGTTTGTACTTTATATAAATGACACACGCATTCTTAAATGCGTGTAAGCATTCTTATAGCAGATATCCATTTCTTACAATCTACTACATATGTATATCTGACTAGGTATGTCGCATATTCCATAACGTTCATAACACCTCCATACTTTATCTCAGTGGGTTTAGTGATAAATAGGTAATTGTAAGCCAAGTTTCAACCAACTTTGAATTTTAGGCCACCCTTTCATAATTAATCCAGCGAATGATACAGAAAAGGCATAAAACTGGGACGAATTATCTAAACTTCAAACATCGTAGGATTGGAATCTCGGTAAAATTGTTTTTTGTTTTGATATGCTCTTGTGGCTATCATACTCTCAAAGGTTTAAAAATCCACAAATTTTGTATCACATGGGGAAATGTATGACGAGGCAAAAATTGTAATAGCTGAAAGAATAGATTAGGGAATCAGGTCAGTCTTACAGTGCATAATATGGGTATTAAAAGAGACACATTAATAACAAAGTGAAGTTGACAGCCGAAATATCAAGAGATAAAGCACCTAAGTAATTCAGTGAGGAAGACGTCGGATGGAAGCGAATTACAAAACAACGTTTAGCATAACTCAAACCTTGTACGAAATGGTAAGTTGAAGGTAAGAAATAGCGTGGATGAGTGTCAGCCAGGTTCATAAAGTAACAAAAAAAGATTATGAACAAGCTTTAGTGCTAGTGCTGCTGCGAAAGAATTGGGAACTCATGTAAATTGTCCCGTGTGTAGTTGGTGTTGGTAATCCTGACAAGATGCTGATTTCTTTGATAATGTTTCCATTAGGCACTCGCAGCAAGTAACTTATGAACTCAATACATTCCAATGGTTGTAATTAAAGTTAAAATACGAGTTAATTGTTAATTAGGGTTCAAGGGATGATTTGGTTTTTATTCATTTCTCAGCTCGTAACTCAGATGAGGGTGTTGAACAGCAGAATATACATTTATTTAGGCTGACTATATCTATTGCTCCCACATTAATTTTCCACCGTAAGAATCTCATGAAGGAACGAGTTTCTCCGTTTCTTTCAGGTGCTACTGCTTTGATATGGGATTAATTGGTCTCGGATAAAATAACTGTACGTTATTTAGGTTATATTTTCCCATTCGTAGAATGGTGGAGGACGAATAACTCGAGTCAATTCTCCCACGCAGTCCCTCTCCTGCTATCAATAACACCCAAAGCCAAACGAAGCAGACCAAACTAAACGAAACCTTACCAGTGCCATGCATACTCAAGAGGTGCATAGTAAAATGTGTTACAGGAGAGTCTGAACATCAATATTAATGTAGACGCCTTTCTAATGTCCTGTGATTTACCATTTTGGAAACGGTTTCTTATGCTCAACAAGGTTTTAGTAGTTTGAAAAAAGAAATTAATGTAACTAGCAACTCTAAATATAAAGTTCAAATTTAGAGGTAGCCCAGCAATTCACTTGTTACAGTTTACATGACATTTTTGTATAATTTCTTTATGCATCTATTTGGGATAGGGTCAATTGTAGGAATATATATATTCATTTCTATATTTTATATATAAATGAATACTATACCCAGACATATGTTCAACCCTTATTTTTATGCAACCATAAGTTGTTCCTTGTTGATGGAGTACATAGCGGACCACATGTTGAGCGAACTGAGCTTCTACCGCTTCTGAGTAAAAATGAAACTGAGTTAGAGTGTACATTGAAGAATGAATTGGCGGATAATAATAGGATATGTAAATGCCTCCGTATTCAAACACATGCAAACTGAATTATGCCAATTCCTTAAAAGCTTCAAGAAATTTTTAATAGCTCGACGTCGAAAATGTTTTTAGAATAAAAAAACTTTTAGAAGGCAAGAAAAGTGTTAGCAACTCAAGAACCAGTTTACTGCATGTTTGTATACGCTGGGCACATACCTATTTATCTACAAGTAACAGCAAAGTTTATTGCTATCCATCGAATCTTGAATCTAAAACGTAGACAAATGCCGCTCGGCTCATATATTATTATTGCTGATCATTACTTGGATACACTCGTCGCGATCCTCATGCACACTATCTGTGCATCACTATTTTTTGTGGCCTCGTTGCTATCACCGTACACTTGCATGTATGACAGAACTCAAAATTTACCTACGAATAAGTCCATATTCTTTGGCACAAAGCGCTCATCGAAGCCTCACATTATTCAATGGAATCTCCCATTAATCTCCTTGTCACTGTCATCAGCAGCGAGACTGCAAAAAAATCTTATTAGATTTCATGCATTAATTCACCAAAGTGTCAGTAGATTTTTCCTCAATATTCAACTGTAGAGACTGACATATGACTTCTCATTGAGTTATGTATGATAAGGAAAGCTACTTATGCTGCCAGTCCTAATGTTTTAACATAGTTAATCTAGTATATCACGGAGATAATGACTTATCCCAACATTTAGACAGAAACCATTGTGTGGAGACAACCAGCTGTTTCTGTTGTGGCATGAATTGTGAAGCCATGCATTTCCCAACCCATTGTAAACACTGTGCCAAGAAGGATATGCAATTTGAAGCTTTAAGTCACCTCTGTTGACAGTAATAATTAAAATTTGATATGTGAACATACATATGTGACGGCTTAAATGAAATCGTAGGATAGTGGATGCAAAAATAGTGACGAACTTGTTCTAGCACCTGCAGTTTTCTTACCTACGTGGGAATTTTTCTTCTTGACAGAAATTGAAAGTTTGGTTTAGTCGAAGGAAATAAATAAAGCGTTAGGCCGTTTGACTTTGTGGGAATAAAAATAATGAATTCATACGCACCATAAACAATGGACTGGTGTGTATTATGACTTGTGTTCACATTGGATAAAATTATATCTACACTCCACGGCGCTACAGTCTCCGTACATGCCAAGCAGGTGATAGCTATACATAACTCTCGTATACACTACAAGGGCTTAAGCTGAACCCAGCGACCATCACCTCCGCCTTATCCTCACAGTCATATTATAAATGCTGATTGATATCACTCACGTAAACTGGGAGCCTTCTTCATAGTCCTAACCTAGTATTAATATTAAAAGCGAAATCTGGTGCTAGACATATTGTATATGTCATTATCCTACTCCTAATAAAGAATGAGAGTAGTTTCAAAATTATAAGTGCCAGTAAAATTACTACACATTTTTACGACCAAGTCTTCAAGTAAAATCCTTGTGCAAATAATCAAGGAAGATGGTTCTGTACTTTGAAATGATGTATTTGACAATACCTGAGCGTTTGCAATGATTAAATTTCGATTTCAAAAGGAAAACGCAAGTTAATTGGTAATGTGAGATAAAATCTCCAAACTAAAATACAGCTAAATATTTGCAATATCCGCCATTCTCAAGAAGATACTCAGAAGTAACTGAAAAACTCAAATCCAACTTTGATGTACTAGCTAACGGTTTTGTTAGCCGTTGAGTCCAAATTGAAGAATTGAAGCTTCGAGGTATATAGAGACAAGATGATATTTAGCAAAGAGGGAAGTAAGTTCACTAGTTGAATTAGTTTGTGTAAGGAATGAAATAATTGTCACTTTACCTGAGTGTGATTCCGACACATGCTGTGTTGGTTAATTAGTTGACTGACAGTAACGACAAAAAAAAATGAAAAATCCGATTCGGGAAATATTAGATTGAGAAGAAAATAGGAGAGGCAGAAAATGTCCTAGAATTTCGATTTAGTTTTAAATTGATTATGTCACTGATTTTCCTGTGTACGGTTAGTAGTTGATACAAATGAACAGAGCTTCTTTTTATTTGTTTATGTTATTGTAAATATTACTATTTTTTCTTGGCGCACGGATGAGAGCACCAAGCACAACTACTGCGTCTGAGAGCGTTCAACACAATAACATAGCCTGTGGTGGGAGGCTTGCTATTTATATGAGGACAAGAAGGTGATTGTAGAAAGGTTTTTCTTTCTCTCTCTCTCTCTTTCCGCAACTTCTCAACTCCTGTCTCTTCTCTCTCCCTCCTCTCCTTCACGTCGCAACATCTCTTCTTCCACTCAATGATTATCGGTATGCAGATACGAAGCTGCTCATTTTTAGTTCTTTGCATCTTTCCTACGTCAGTCTGCGGTCTATCAATGGACCCTGTCAAGACAATTCTATATGTTATGGGATATCCAACAACTACCGTATATAATTACATGTACCCACCTGTACGTTCCTCCCCCAGTCACAATGGGCCGAACTCGATTTCGACGTATTTATTTGTCAATGTACATTAGGCACACATAATTGGAATTTGGTCAGATCCGTTTCTGCCTTCCTTGCCTCCACTTTCCTAGACAGGTGTACTTACATACACATTCATGGTAACCTACAAGAGCGAATACGATGCAAATCATCTTTTTCTATCCCGACGTTTTCTATGGCATACATACGTCATCAGTATATTACATATTTTACGATACCTGCAGAAAGTGAATATTACGTCTATAATCTTTATTCACTCACTAGCGAGAGTTGTTATGCTCACACATTGCATACCACCGAACACATCCGGATTAGATCTTGATGTCAAATTCCATTTCCACGTTTCCCTTGCTCATTTCTTATTGTGATGATTAATAATTAACAAAGCGTATTGATTACCGCTTATATTTTTTACACGCCTAAATTATCCCAGTTATAATAGTCGAGGTGATACGGTCATATTACGGTATAGTTAGAGAAAGGTATGCATCTCATGTTCTAATTTCAGAACTGTTTTTGATTTGCTTTAAATTTATTTCACCCTCGTTTACTATTAATGAACTTGGATTTATTTAATTATTTTTAATTTGAGTGGAAGGCTTGAATCGTTTGCATGATTTAATGTGTATTGGCATTGGTGGAAAGGTGTAGCCTGTAGACTTTGCATTCATGCATTACAATCATCTCATACTGATTTTAAAACATGTAAATAATTAAGTGCTGCCTTATTGCTGCTGATGCTGCGGCTGTTGTTATTATGTTGATGTTTTTTTTGTGGTGGAACGTCCAGCAACCTAGGGTTTTTTATTCCTTCATTCAGTCATTCAATCAAGTTCACTGTGGATCAGTGGTGTACGCTTTGGACACAGTATCATCTCGCTGAGGACGATGAGCCATGCATGTTAGAAGTTTAGTATTCGTGTCGTCCATGTCTAAATTATTTGCCAGGTTATGGAGTAGTTCAATAGTTGATGCATATATGCATCAGTAACTTTCTCTCTTTCCCCGTCTGCTACTACTAATACTATAAATAATAAATTCCTATCCCATTACAAGGAAAATAAGCTATAAGCATTTGTTTGAACTTGTCTTCACCGGTGTCGTCTTCACTTCTTGCCTCTGAACACACACACAGCCTATGGAGCTTTGGTTTCTCCGAATATCTATGAATATTTTCATTGTCGATACGAAAACTGATGCTTGGAAATTTTAAATTTAAATGAGCAGCGCAGTGTGAGGTACTCAAAAGAGCCGGAGCCAGAGTTTTAGAGTCAGAGATAGTTTGTTGACGCAAAATATTTTATTATTGCCTCTTTCACACATCTGATGGATCACCAACAGCATCAGCGTCACCATCGTGTTCAATTCATTTTATGAACGTTGTCTGTATGGAAATTTTAATTAAGCACGCTACGTAGGTTTAATACTAATTTTTATTTGAACAACCCTTTCAAATCTAGGTCTGTGTATAGGTTTTTCTTAAATATTTACCTTGGACGAAGATAAAGTTGTTTTTTTCCTATTCTAATATCTTGACAAGTAAACATGGATTTATACTCAACAAGCTTGTTGAAACCCATTTTTGTTTTGAAGATTAATTTTACGAGGAGAGGTGTAACATTGAGCTATCTCTATTGTAGGGGAAATATTTCTAACGCCTGTTCCTCGCCTCGAGTCCATTTAAGTTAGAGTTATTGCTAACAGCTATTTAATGGCTCTTCCCGATTACGTGATATGTATTAAGCAATTGTGATTAGAAGTGTGTTTGTAATGCTCCTTTCTTAGAATCATGTTTGATGAAAATCTCCGGAATTCTTGACAAAGCATTAAACAGTTACACAGATTGGTATTAACATCTACACATGCATCTATTGTTTCTTTACCGCAGCTGAAATATTCATTTCAGCTTACGATTACAGTAGCTGTCACGTTTCATACTTTTCTTTTTACTTTTTTAATTTGAACCCACTTAATAAGAATTTGGTCACGAATTTGGCTGATGAAGAATTTGGTCATTATAATTTTTCACGGTTTTTTACACAAAAAATCAACAATTTCAGGGTTGTGCCCGATAATTTTTTAGCTCTCCGTTTTCATATTTTATTCTGTGGATTGCTTCGATTCCGTTGCTCGCTTATTTTCCATGGTGAAAATAAAAGTGGAAAGGTGGAAATTCTTCAGGTACAACACAACCCTTTTTACACCTTTCACATTGAAACAGAATCTTATGATCTTGGTGCATGTAGGACAGACAGAAGCTGACAAAAATTGACACTTTGAAATTTTCTGCGAGCAAAGCATACACGATCTAAATGGCAAATGTGTTTCGGCGAGACTGAATGCAAATTGAAATATGTAAGATTGTGCGCATGTTGAAGTTGACGGATGAAGGATGGTACTTGACTAGGTCAAATGTCATCCCCATAAGGTTGGCATTTCCCAAATAGACGTGACTTAAATCATCAAGGATGCGTTAAGATTTCGCAGGGATTCTCTTCTCCTTCCTTTTGACGCTCACGTCTACTTGAAATGCGGGAAGGCAGTCAATTATTGATTGTTCCCTTCTGCAGCTGAAGACAATGAATTTAAATGCAGTAACTTACCCATTGTCATTCAGTCAGATATCGGTAAGTCACAATTCCTATGATCGCTTCTTGAGCACATCAACAAGCTAATGACACTACGGAGTAATGTAAGCAGAAATTCGTATCATGTGTGCTATGTAACATGTCTTTGGTATTTGGTTCCACAGGAGTGAAGAATAAATGCTCAATACATAGGTTTGCATAAATGAGTCAAAGTTATCACGTGTTTGGTCCATAGAAAGCTTTGTGGTATCGGAACGTATCTGTACATCACGGATCCTGTCAGCTGCCTAAACCACTAACCACTACACTACAACTACCTTGTAGACATATTTGCACCCTATTTGCAAAATATTCGAGCAATGAGCAAACACCACTCAGTCTCAGTCTCTGTGTTCAAGACTATCTTAAGAGAAGACATACATGTAGATGCAAGTTAAAAAAATAACAATAACACTCTTATTTCTATATACTAATGCAATCCTAGCACACGAGTTTTAACGTGCAATTCTCCGTATTAATTTTCTTATCTTGATTACGACTTGTAAATAAACTATGGATAATTTTGTTAAATTGTATATACATTGCTAAAAATGGTGTAAAGATTGGAAATAATAAAATGAGTAAAATAGGGTCAAAATACAAAATTAAGTTGCAACGTCAGATTAGAAGTATCATATCACCTGCAATGGGGAAAACTTATCATTGGATTGCACTCAGTGCAGACCGGTCCTTCCGGACACTATGCTCTGCACTTACAATTTGTAGGTTGTGTGTTGTTGTTGTTGTTTGGTACTCGTACAGCAGATATAGCTTGTAGCAATTTGTTTCATGAACACGGTGTGCTGAACACCGACCTGCATGCATGAGGTGAATAGACATAAACATGAATACAATAATAACAGCGGTTGAGTAATCTTGAAAGATGTGTATACTTTTAATTTAAAAAAACGATTTTGATGTGATAATGGAAAGATTAAATTTATGAATTGCGCCTTGCACATCAAGTTCGCAGGTAGTGATATGGTAGCGATACTATTGTGATCATGAAATTACTTGCGAACGGAGGTATGATTTGATTTAACGATGCAACGAAGGAACAAGCTCACCATTCGTGTAATATTACCTAATTAAAAAGACTGATTTGTGAGCACCTGAGTGAAGAACAATAATCTTTTATTCTCGGAGTATTAAATTATTTCTGTACTCATGTTTTTATTTACATCAATGTTGTAAAACTAAAATGAGAAATTACGATGGTACGATGCGGAGACATGAGGTATGATAGTAATTTTAAACTCCTTGGATTAACTCGCTTTCAGCCGCTCGCACATTCCGATATACTTTCCTCTTCTGCAGATAGTCATGCATTACATGACATGGCCATGGGTCAGAGTTGGAATACACATACACAGAAGAGGGAATGGAATGGAATATGGGCTGTTGACAGATCGCGACACAGACAGGTATGTTTTCTCCCGTCTATTAATGAACGGCATGGATTTAAGCTGCTTGCAAAATAAAAGGTTGTACCTACAATATAAATGATCCAAAAATGGATTACTTTGCATACAAAAAATCTGAATGCCTAATTTAAAAAAGGGATAACTTTATCTACAAATTGAACATGTTGTCAACGATTAATTAATGTTCATTAAAGTTCAAAATATGAATAGAGAACGGCCAAAAGAGTCGTATTAAGGTAAGTATACCTTAATAAAAGCCAAGTGACGCTTTGCACCACTTGTTTTTAAATTATGTACCTCGTTTCGCTCGGTACATTAGGTTTAAGCCGAAAGGTACATCAAGTTTTGGGTGGTGATTTAGTCATCATTGAGAAACACTTTATTTTGCACTAACTTCAGTATTTTATTTTTCTACACAAAATATTTTTTTCTTTAATGAAAAATATTTTTTGTACATACAAAAAGTATATTTACTTTTACAATGTATATTTAGGGACGATATTCTTTTTACGATATTATTTTTTTTATCAATAGGATTAGTTATTTTATGGAATGGAGTTTTTGTAAGTGACGCAATGCAATTTTAAAAATGAGTGCAGGCGAAAGTTGCTTCAAAAAAAGAGCATGGAATCGAAAAATGGCACGAAATCGCTTTAATGGTTGAACGCCAGTGAATCAGTTTTTATAGTTGAATTGAATCAGCATCGGTGCCCTCCACCGAACGAAGGACGTACCGCAATTTCAAGACATTAGAACCAAATTATTTTTCTTTCACAAAATTTTGCTAAATTCAACTGACTGGCGTTTATCAAATTATTGTTGTACATACTCATTTTTACAGGGAGTATATGTGCAAGTATGTCTGTGGATTAGCTATGAAAAATGAATCGTACAATTTTTCAAATTAGGCTATAGCAACCCCAGTTTAAGGAAAGAAAAAGAGGGCTCCCAGCAAAAACGCACTTGCAAGGCAAGGGGGCGAGAAGCTTAAGTAAGCCTTTCAGTTGCTTTATATCGATTGAGTTTACTACATGTCTTTCCTTCATAACATTTTATTAATTTATCTGAGCCAGAGATGCGCAAATAAAATGCCTACCCTTTATTTGCCTACGCCTATACACATTTTCCTGTGCCTACCTATGCCTACATATACTTAGCTGTTTAAAACTTCAGCCTGCCTGCAAGGTCAATAAGCCTTCTAAAATCAGCCTACCTACAAGGCTTCTACAAGAGTTAACCTGCCTACAAAAAGGGCCTATAAAATAGGCAATTTGAATAAGCGACCGGAAAGCATAAAAATATTTCGAAGCATTTGTATGGTGGTCGCCACTTTTTTAAGCTTTTGACAACCTACTCAGACCAAGATTCCAAATTTTAAAATATTTTTCAAAGGACTTTGAAACACTAAAAATGACGTTATATTAGCATTTGGAGGGATAAAACCATATTTGGAGTCTTTTTAGACTCAAAAAACGCATTACGTACTATCAAAAATGCAATTAGCACTTTGAGCTCAAAAAAGAAATAATTATAGCATAAAGATAAAGATACAAATCTGAACTGATTTCTTAAGCACAGATATTACAATATCATCAATTAGAGACTAACAAAGTCCATGCGATTTCAAAAATTTAATGAAAAATTTTAAAATAGTTCCTCCAGCACCGATATAAAATCCGAAAACTTCAATACGATCCAGGTCAAGCTTTTCTTTGGAATATGGGATGCATGGATCGTAGATAGATTTCTTTTCGAGGTGTACATCTTCGGCCTGATTACTGCCCTGTTCCATCCGATTAGGTGACGGCTCGTACCCTGACCACTCGTCCCTTACCTACTCGTCCCCTGACTTCTGGTCCACTGACTTCTCGTCCCCTGGCCTCTCGTCCATAACTATTCATAATTTTTGGCCATGCATATGACTAATGCTAGATTTACACAAAAGGCATTTTTACTCGGGGTATCCTATTTAAAAGTTCGCAAAATAATAAAGTTAAAACATTTCCAAATTTAAATGCAGTTCCTAGTGGGTAATTTTAGAAAATCTTGGTGAATAATCGAATAATGAAACGCTTTAATAATATTAAAAACTGACCTTCATGTGATATTTGTTATTTCGCAGTCAAAAATAATTATTTGGGTGAGGACATTTAAATTAGTATGAAAAAAAAATGGAAAATTGTTTTTGTCCGTAAAAGTACCCTTTTTATAATGGGCTAATTAGCACCCGTGACATGTATTTCTTCTATCCGTCACGACAATCAACGATGAAAATGTTTTAAGTGTTTTATTTCGTTGCTTACTTTATTTTAACATACCTTAATTATGATTTACAGTTACTTAATAGTAATATGCTTGTTATCATTAATTAGCAAAAAAATAAAAATGTCGCATTTATCAGTTCAGTAAAATTGACATTTTGTCTTCATTGTCCGAAGTTAATGATTAACTCTGACACCCCTAAATTTCTGAATAATATAATAGAGGTATACCCTGGTCGCCGTAAACTCGTACTTTTACATTTTTGTAGAATTGTTAAAATTTCTATGGGATTTTTTTAAAAAAAATTACATCTTTATAGTAATTTTTACATTTTTGCAAGTACGAGTTTACAGCGACCAGGGTATACCTCTAATATAATTAAATAATTTATTCATTTTGCCGATTTGACCTCAGCCCATACAACATAGTGGGAGATTTGTATACATATTTGTTAGCTTACTGAGTGTAGTAATAATTTAATCGTTATTATTTATGGTTAAATAACAAGATTTATTGAGCTATAGTGGGAGATGTTTTACAGGTTCATAAAATAAAATAAACTAAAATAATATCCTTGATCGTAAGTATAAGTTGAATTCTTTGTCACTGTAACTAATTGATTAGTTTGTCAGTAACTACAGTACAGTTATTAGCTCCCCTTTTTCTGACTGTTATTCTGATTCCGGTTTAAACGTCCTAATTAATTGTCAATTAGGGAGTGCACTTTGTTCCAAGCTGGCAGGTCTTTCGTTCACCATCACCTACTACCTAAAGCTTACTTATCCTTTTCCGTTGAGTTTAAAGCGTACCGCGTAATTTCTGAATAAAATAAATGATTCATTATAAAAAATTGTTTTACGGTAAAAGGTACCAGTCAAGAAAACTCTTGACAAAATCGTCGCAGAAAACGCCCCACCCATCGTAACGCTGAATATTATAAAATAATACAACCATTAAAAGTATCACATTGATACCTGGGCCATGCAATTTAAAACATTTTCACAATCAATCAACTCTAAAGCATATTTTTTATAAGCTTAAGATATAAATATTATTGTCTATAATTATTGATATTTGCTTGATCTAAAACGGGGACCCCCGCAAATAAAATCTGCAAACTAAACACCCAACTGACATTATGAAACTTTCGATTTTAAGAGAGATGATGTGCCAGACTCATTGAGTAAAATTATCACAAATATCATAGATAGATAATGTGCAGGGTAGCAGCTGCATCATGGGCACAATTGATTGGATTTTCATGAAAATCGGGGTACTAATGCAAATACGGGCTACAAAAACCGTATCCTTGTTACAACCTATTCCTATAATTTACTATATTTTTCAAAAGTTTCGAAAAGTGCACAACATGATGCACCATTCGTCGCGTAATAGCGAGTAGATTACGAATGTGAACAGTGGGAAAGCCTTCTTTTTCAAAGCTTCGAAATTTTTGGAAAAAACATCAAATAAGCATGAAAAAACGAGGCTTATTGGAAATTTTAAAAAACTTTAAAAACCTCGAGCTTTAACATCAACATGTGTAAATGCTTCTCGTGTCCCCCTTTCGTATGACACCTAACTTGTCAAAATCGATTGAGACTTACAAGTCGTATCGTGATTTGAACTTCAAAAAATTTACTGCGCATGCACATTTTTACAACTTATTGTTACCAACTTTTTACCAACTTTCCCTATAATTTGCTTGATTCGACAAAAGTTTCGAAAAGTGCCTAACATGAAACACCATTTGACGCGTCTTAGCGAGTAGATTACGAATGTTAACAGTTGGGAAGCCTTCATTTTTAAAGTTTTGAAATTTTAGGAAAAAAATGAAAAAACAAACTATTTTGAAAATGTTGAAAGGTTAACTGAACTGAGACAAACACATAAGTAGGTTGTATTGACAGTTTTTATTTCAAACCTGTAAATGAAAAAAAAACGTGAATCACCGACTTATGAATTTCAACTATGTTGTGGAGAAACAAAAATTATTCTTGGGATACATTAGCGATTTTTTTCCAAGTCAACCGTTACTCACCTGAGGACATGCAAACTTGAGGAAAAACGCGTTTTTGGTATTGCCTTTATTTCGTTGTTTACTAACCGATTTTTGAAATGTTGGCAGATTCGGAATCACAAAAATATAAATACAAAATGCCTTTTTGAGGTTTGATCCGAAATTCAGTTTTTTCGGGTATGACCCTGGAATACCCGGGTAAAACTTTGCTAAATCCTAACAAATCATTTTTACGTGTGTTAAAAATAATAATTGAACTACTTTACAAAAAACTAGAAGAAAATCGGATTATGAGAAGCCGAGTTATGAATTTCCGGGTATTCCGTTCTAGGTTTTTACACCGAATTGTCCGATTTTTTCACAACTTTGAACCTAGTTTTTCTAAGTTGATGTGAGCTTGCCTAAATATGGCACAGACACGTAATTTAGCAAGATTACACAGATAAATTTGGTTTTAAAACCGATTTTCGGGTACTTTTGTGCAAAAATCGTAAACGGAATACCCGGAAATTTCATTTGTGCGTGCGTTTTAAATTGAATTTTGTATTTCCTTAAACAAACATTTCAGGTCAAATTGAAATTTCTAAAATAATTACAAATTGAAACATTTTTATCCAACCTACATTTTGGCAAAGTTTTGTTTATTTTTTCGTGTCTTTTGTTTTAGTTCGTTACGAACATTGCCAAACCACAAACCCTTTAGCTCAGAATAGGATAGGAGTTTCAATACATTGCTTAGAAATAATGTAATGGCGTCAAAATTTGACAAATCCAGGACCTTGTTTCAACGAACACGAAACATAATTTTATACGAATAAAATCTTATGTGACGTCACAGCACTGGTCTTTTCTTAAATATTTTAGCTGAAAATATAGAAATTAAAAAGTGGATTCTTGTTTTTCTTTTTAATATAATTCAGGATTAAAAGTGTTAACCGAGTTTATGTAAATTTTGTTTATTCTTTTTATGTATGCAACTGTTATTTTTCCATAGTACTAATTTGTGAAAGCTAATATACTTGCCTAAATTGATTTGAATTTATTTTTGGCTGCTTTTCATAGATATTGCTCCATGGTGAATTGCATTGGCCGTACTAAAAAAAGTTCCTAGTAATGTTTTTAAACCAGTGTATAGTTTGTGCATAAATAAAACAATGGATATGTTTAGTGTAAGTTGCAAACTATTGCAACTTTGCTACATATTTTTTAAACATGTCGTTTTTGGGTAAAAAATATGAAAAGCTGCTACTCTGTCATTTTCGTTGGAATTGAAAACAAACCTCTTTTTTTTGCAAATCTTAAAAATAGTGTATTTTTGTAAATTATTTTTTCCCACGTAGTCTTAGTAACGCTACTGGATTTGACCTTGCGTTTCAATTACTTGTAACTTTTTAAAAAGCGTAGTTTTTCCAGAAAAATTTTGTTAGGTACTTGTATTGGTATGCATCTAACGCCTTTTATGATTCGACAAATCGAAGAATTCGTACCATAACCCGAGTTGGACGTTCACTTTTCCTTGCCCGCTTTCGTCAACATATCAAATTGTTATTAAAAAGTACCGAAGTGTGCACTCTGTATTTTTTTGATCAAACATAAAAGAGTCTTGTTGATCCCCTTTTGTAAAACTTTTGCGTACATACGCCTTTAATAAGATGTAAATATGGTCCAAATATTTTCAATTAAATACAATAAATCGTTGCAAATATTTGAATCATCTTAATATAAACTAGATTTTAGATCATTAAATAGTGCTACCAATTCATTGGGACTAGCTACACGGATGTTTCACATTATGACGCCAGCGGAACATTTTCCCGGAATTGGTAGTGCATGTTTCCTCAGGTCCTACTTGCTGCTTGGCTCTGTTCAATAAGTAAACGTTGGAATAAAAAAATGTTTCTTTTAAACATAAGTAGTGAAATGCTAAAAACATTTTTTAAACACACTTTGATTAAAAAAGTTTA